>CM075981.1:4202849-4252361 GCA_038087875.1 Malacoraja senta | reverse complement strand
TAACGGGGAGTTTCTATTTACAAGTCAAAGGTACAGCAATGGGGAAGAAGTTTGCCCCAGCTTATGCCAACATATACATGGCAGAATGGGAGGAGACAGCTTTCCACAAATGTCCTAAGCGTCCAATGTGTTACTATAGATTCCTAGATGACATTTGGGGAGTGTGGACACACTCAGAAGGGGAATTACAGGAGTTTATTGACATACTCAATGCCCACCACCCTTCCATCAAGGTAAAGGTCATGACTAGCCAGGAGAGGGTGGACTTCCTTGACACCACTGTCTTTAAACTACCATCAGAGAACCAAGACCATAAATTAGCTACCAAAGTATTTTTCAAACCCACAGACACCCACACCCTCCTACATACCACGAGCCACCACCCAAAACACACCTTTAGGGGTATCGTCAAGTCACAACTGACCCGCTTCCACCGTATATGTACTAGGGAGGAGGATTTCAACCAGGCCACAAGCACCCTATTCACCGCCCTCAGACAGAGGGGTTACTGCAAAAGGAAATTAAGATACATTAAGTCAGATTTTCTAAGTAGCATACAAGCACCCAGACCTAGGCCAGGGACGACATTGAACTTGCCACTAATCACAAGATATGGCAACATGGCAGTCCAGGCCCACAAAATAGTCAAGGGCCGTTTTGAACAATTCCAAAGGGGATTTGCCACACTAAAGGGGTACAAGGTAATGTCAGCATTCAAGAGGGCTAAAAATCTGAAGGACATCCTGGTCAGTACAAGTCTACACACAGACCCAGACTGTGGGCAGAGACGGTGTGGAGCCTGCACCCATTTAGTAATAGCCAAAAATATAGAGAACAGTGTAACAGGGAAGAAAGGCCAGATAGCACAGAGGATAACCTGTGAGCAAAAGAATGTGGTGTATGCAATTAGATGTAAAGAGTGCAACTTACTGTACATAGGCGAAACAGGTAACAGCATGAGAGTCAGGCTGACAGGACACCTCAGCAACATCACAAGGGGAGACCAATCCATACCCATTAGCAGACACTTCCAGCAACATGGGATCCAGTCCCTAGAGATCATGGGTCTGGAAACAAACATAAATTGGACAACAGGGAGACGCAAGAGAGCAGAGAGGCTATGGATAGAAGCGCTACAGACAAAAGAGCCTAATGGCCTAAATCTAGCATAAACTCAAACCTAGGGTGGATCCTGACTGACTCCCACAAATCTATGGAAGGGCAAATGTAAGGCAAATAGATTTGGACAAGGGTGATGAAACCGTGGGCCAAATACCAAGTGACAGTACACAGTGAAAAGGAATCCCCAGGGGGAGATCAATAAGCACCAGAGGGCATGTTGTCCCACTGTCCGATAAATCACAACCTAACCCTAACCCTGACCCTAACCCTGACCCTGACCCTGACCCTGACCCTGACCCTGACCCTGACCCTGACCCTGACCCTGACCCTGACCCTGACCCTGACCCTAACCACCCTAACCACCCTAACCACCCTAACCACCCTAACCACCCTAACCACCCTAACCCTGACCCTAAACCCTAACCCTGACCCTAAACCCTAACCCTGACCCTAAACCCTAACCCTGACCCTAAACCCTAACCCTGACCCTAAACCCTAACCCTGACCCTAAACCCTAACCCTGACCCTAAACCCTAACCCTGACCCTAAACCCTAACCCTGACCCTAAACCCTAACCCTGACCCTAAACCCTAACCCTGACCCTAAACCCTAACCCTGACCCTAAACCCTAACCCTGACCCTAAACCCTAACCCTGACCCTAAACCCTAACCCTGACCCTAAACCCTAACCCTGACCCTAAACCCTAACCCTGACCCTAAACCCTAACCCTGACCCTAAACCCTAACCCTGACCCTAAACCCTAACCCTGACCCTAAACCCTAACCCTGACCCTAAACCCTAACCCTGACCCTAAACCCTAACCCTGACCCTAAACCCTGACCCTGACCCTAAACCCTGACCCTGACCCTAAACCCTGACCCTGACCCTAAACCCTGACCCTGACCCTAAACCCTGACCCTGACCCTAAACCCTGACCCTGACCCTAAACCCTGACCCTGACCCTAAACCCTGACCCTGACCCTAAACCCTGACCCTGACCCTAAACCCTGACCCTGACCCTAAACCCTGACCCTGACCCTAAACCCTGACCCTGACCCTAAACCCTGACCCTGACCCTAAACCCTGACCCTGACCCTAAACCCTGACCCTGACCCTAAACCCTGACCCTGACCCTAAACCCTGACCCTGACCCTAAACCCTGACCCTGACCCTAAACCCTGACCCTGACCCTAAACCCTGACCCTGACCCTAAACCCTGACCCTGACCCTAAACCCTGACCCTGACCCTAACCCTGACCCTAAACCCTGACCCTGACCCTAAACCCTGACCCTGACCCTAAACCCTGACCCTGACCCTAAACCCTGACCCTGACCCTAAACCCTGACCCTGACCCTAAACCCTGACCCTGACCCTAAACCCTGACCCTGACCCTAAACCCTGACCCTGACCCTAAACCCTGACCCTGACCCTAAACCCTGACCCTGACCCTAAACCCTGACCCTGACCCTAAACCCTGACCCTGACCCTAAACCCTGACCCTGACCCTAAACCCTGACCCTGACCCTAAACCCTGACCCTGACCCTAAACCCTGACCCTGACCCTAAACCCTGACCCTGACCCTAAACCCTGACCCTGACCCTAAACCCTGACCCTGACCCTAAACCCTGACCCTGACCCTAAACCCAACCCTGACCCTAAACCCTAACCTGACCCTAAACCCTAACGACCCTAAACCCTAACGACCCTAAACCCTAACGACCCTAAACCCTAACGACCCTAAACCCTAACGACCCTAAACCCTAACGACCCTAAACCCTAACGACCCTAAACCCTAACGACCCTAAACCCTAACGACCCTAAACCCTAACGACCCTAAACCCTAACGACCCTAAACCCTAACGACCCTAAACCCTAACGACCCTAAACCCTAACGACCCTAAACCCTAACGACCCTAAACCCTAACGACCCTAAACCCTAACGACCCTAAACCCTAACGACCCTAAACCCTAACGACCCTAAACCCTAACGACCCTAAACCCTAACGACCCTAAACCCTAACGACCCTAAACCTAACGACCCTAAACCCTAACGACCCTAAACCCTAACGACCCTAACCCTAACGACCCTAAACCCTAACGACCCTAAACCCTAACGACCCTAAACCCTAACGACCCTAAACCCTAACGACCCTAAACCCTAACGACCCTAAACCCTAACGACCCTAAACCCTAACGACCCTAAACCCTAACGACCCTAAACCCTAACGACCCTAAACCCTAACGACCCTAAACCCTAACGACCCTAAACCCTAACGACCCTAAACCCTAACGACCCTAAACCCTAACGACCCTAAACCCTAACGACCCTAAACCCTAACGACCCTAAACCCTAACGACCCTAAACCCTAACGACCCTAAACCCTAACGACCCTAAACCCTAACGACCCTAAACCCTAACGACCCTAAACCCTAACGACCCTAAACCCTAACGACCCTAAACCCTAACGACCCTAAACCCTAACGACCCTAAACCCTAACGACCCTAAACCCTAACGACCCTAAACCCTAACGACCCTAAACCCTAACGACCCTAAACCCCTAACGACCCTAAACCCTAACGACCCTAAACCCTAACGACCCTAAACCCTAACGACCCTAAACCCTAACGACCCTAAACCCTAACGACCCTAAACCCTAACGACCCTAAACCCTAACGACCCTAAACCCTAACGACCCTAAACCCTAACGACCCTAAACCCTAACGACCCTAAACCCTAACGACCCTAAACCCTAACGACCCTAAACCCTAACGACCCTAAACCCTAACGACCCTAAACCCTAACGACCCTAAACCCTAACGACCCTAAACCCTAACGACCCTAAACCCTAACGACCCTAAACCCTAACGACCCTAAACCCTAACGACCCTAAACCCTAACGACCCTAAACCCTAACGACCCTAAACCCTAACGACCCTAAACCCTAACGACCCTAAACCCTAACGACCCTAAACCCTAACGACCCTAAACCCTAACGACCCTAAACCCTAACGACCCTAAACCCTAACGACCCTAAACCCTAACGACCCTAAACCCTAACGACCCTAAACCCTAACGACCCTAAACCCTAACGACCCTAAACCCTAACGACCCTAAACCCTAACGACCCTAAACCCTAACGACCCTAAACCCTAACGACCCTAAACCCTAACGACCTAAACCCTAACGACCCTAAACCCTAACGACCCTAAACCCTAACGACCCTAAACCCTAACGACCCTAAACCCTAACGACCCTAAACCCTAACGACCCTAAACCCTAACGACCCTAAACCCTAACGACCCTAAACCCTAACGACCCTAAACCCTAACGACCCTAAACCCTAACGACCCTAAACCCTAACGACCCTAAACCCTAACGACCCTAAACCCTAACGACCCTAAACCCTAACGACCCTAAACCCTAACGACCCTAAACCCTAACGACCCTAAACCCTAACGACCCTAAACCCTAACGACCCTAAACCCTAACGACCCTAAACCCTAACGACCCTAAACCCTAACGACCCTAAACCCTAACGACCCTAAACCCTAACGACCCTAAACCCTAACGACCCTAAACCCTAACGACCCTAAACCCTAACGACCCTAAACCCTAACGACCCTAAACCCTAACGACCCTAAACCCTAACGACCCTAAACCCTAACGACCCTAAACCCTAACGACCCTAAACCCTAACGACCCTAAACCCTAACGACCCTAAACCCTAACGACCCTAAACCCTAACGACCCTAAACCCTAACGACCCTAAACCCTAACGACCCTAAACCCTAACGACCCTAAACCCTAACGACCCTAAACCCTAACGACCCTAAACCCTAACGACCCTAAACCCTAACGACCCTAAGCCCTAACGACCCTAAGCCCTATCGAAACCCTAAGCCCTAACGACCCTAAGCCCTAACGACCCTAAGCCCAATCGACCCTAAGCCCTAACGACCTAAGCCCTAACGACCCTAAGCCCTAACGACCCTAAGCCCTAACGACCCTAAGCCCTAACGACCCTAAGCCCTAACGACCCTAAGCCCTAACGACCCAAGCCCTAACGACCCTAAGCCCTAACGACCCTAAGCCCTAACGACCCTAAGCCCTAACGACCCTAAGCCCTAACGACCCTAAGCCCTAACGACCCTAAGCCCTAACGACCCTAAGCCCTAACGACCCTAAGCCCTAACGACCCTAAGCCCTAACGACCCTAAGCCCTAACGACCCTAAGCCCTAACGACCCTAAGCCCTAACGACCCTAAGCCCTAACGACCCTAAGCCCTAACGACCCTAAGCCCTAACGACCCTAAGCCCTAACGACCCTAAGCCCTAACGACCTCTAAGCCCTAACGACTCCTAAGCCCTAACGACTCTAAGCCCTAACGACTCTAAGCCCTAACGACTCTTAAGCCCTAACGACTCTAAACCCTAACGACTCTAAACCCTAACGACTCTAAACCCTAACGACTCTAAACCCTAACGACTCTAAACCCTAACGACTCTAAACCCTAACGACTCTAAACCCTAACGACTCTAAACCCTAACGACTCTAAACCCTAACGACTCTAAACCCTAACGACTCTAAACCCTAACGACTCTAAACCCTAACGACTCTAAACCCTAACGACTCTAAACCCTAACGACTCTAAACCCTAACGACTCTAAACCACGACTCTAAACCCTAACGACTCTAAACCCTAACGACTCTAAACCCTAACGACTCTAAACCCTAACGACTCTAAACCCTAACGACTCTAAACCCTAACGACTCTAAACCCTAACGACTCTAAACCCTAACGACTCTAAACCCTAACGACTCTAAACCCTAACGACTCTAAACCCTAACGACTCTAAACCCTAACGACTCTAAACCCTAACGACTCTAAACCCTAACGACTCTAAACCCTAACGACTCTAAACCCTAACGACTCTAAACCCTAACGACTCTAAACCCTAACGACTCTAAACCCTAACGACTCTAAACCCTAACGACTCTAAACCCTAACGACTCTAAACCCTAACGACTCTAAACCCTAACGACTCTAAACCCTAACGACTCTAAACCCTAACGACTCTAAACCCTAACGACTCTAAACCCTAACGACTCTAAACCCTAACGACTCTAAACCCTAACGACTCTAAACCCTAACGACTCTAAACCCTAACGACTCTAAAACCCTAACGACTCTAAACCCTAACGACTCTAAACCCTAACGACTCTAAACCCTAACGACTCTAAACCCTAACGACTCTAAACCCTAACGACTCTAAACCCTAACGACTCTAAACCCTAACGACTCTAAACCCTAACGACTCTAAACCCTAACGACTCTAAACCCTAACGACTCTAAACCCTAACGACTCTAAACCCTAACGACTCTAAACCCTAACGACTCTAAACCCTAACGACTCTAAACCCTAACGACTCTAAACCCTAACGACTCTAAACCCTAACGACTCTAAACCCTAACGACTCTAAACCCTAACGACTCTAAACCCTAACGACTCTAAACCCTAACGACTCTAAACCCTAACGACTCTAAACCCTAACGACTCTAAACCCTAACGACTCTAAACCCTAACGACTCTAAACCCTAACGACTCTAAACCCTAACGACTCTAAACCCTAACGACTCTAAACCCTAACGACTCTAAACCCTAACGACTCTAAACCCTAACGACTCTAAACCCTAACGACTCTAAACCCTAACGACTCTAAACCCTAACGACTCTAAACCCTAACGACTCTAAACCCTAACGACTCTAAACCCTAACGACTCTAAACCCTAACGACTCTAAACCCTAACGACTCTAAACCCTAACGACTCTAAACCCTAACGACTCTAAACCCTAACGACTCTAAACCCTAACGACTCTAAACCCTAACGACTCTAAACCCTAACGACTCTAAACCCTAACGACTCTAAACCCTAACGACTCTAAACCCTAACGACTCTAAACCCTAACGACTCTAAACCCTAACGACTCTAAACCCTAACGACTCTAAACCCTAACGACTCTAAACCCTAACGACTCTAAACCCTAACGACTCTAAACCCTAACGACTCTAAACCCTAACGACTCTAAACCCTAACGACTCTAAACCCTAACGACTCTAAACCCTAACGACTCTAAACCCTAACGACTCTAAACCCTAACGACTCTAAACCCTAACGACTCTAAACCCTAACGACTCTAAACCCTAACGACTCTAAACCCTAACGACTCTAAACCCTAACGACTCTAAACCCTAACGACTCTAAACCCTAACGACTCTAAACCCTAACGACTCTAAACCCTAACGACTCTAAACCCTAACGACTCTAAACCCTAACGACTCTAAACCCTAACGACTCTAAACCCTAACGACTCTAAACCCTAACGACTCTAAACCCTAACGACTCTAAACCCTAACGACTCTAAACCCTAACGACTCTAAACCCTAACGACTCTAAACCCTAACGACTCTAAACCCTAACGACTCTAAACCCTAACGACTCTAAACCCTAACGACTCTAAACCCTAACGACTCTAAACCCTAACGACTCTAAACCCTAACGACTCTAAACCCTAACGACTCTAAACCCTAACGACTCTAAACCCTAACGACTCTAAACCCTAACGACTCTAAACCCTAACGACTCTAAACCCTAACGACTCTAAACCCTAACGACTCTAAACCCTAACGACTCTAAACCCTAACGACTCTAAACCCTAACGACTCTAAACCCTAACGACTCTAAACCCTAACGACTCTAAACCCTAACGACTCTAAACCCTAACGACTCTAAACCCTAACGACTCTAAACCCTAACGACTCTAAACCCTAACGACTCTAAACCCTAACGACTCTAAACCCTAACGACTCTAAACCCTAACGACTCTAAACCCTAACGACTCTAAACCCTAACGACTCTAAACCCTAACGACTCTAAACCCTAACGACTCTAAACCCTAACGACTCTAAACCCTAACGACTCTAAACCCTAACGACTCTAAACCCTAACGACTCTAAACCCTAACGACTCTAAACCCTAACGACTCTAAACCCTAACGACTCTAAACCCTAACGACTCTAAACCCTAACGACTCTAAACCCTAACGACTCTAAACCCTAACGACTCTAAACCCTAACGACTCTAAACCCTAACGACTCTAAACCCTAACGACTCTAAACCCTAACGACTCTAAACCCTAACGACTCTAAACCCTAACGACTCTAAACCCTAACGACTCTAAACCCTAACGACTCTAAACCCTAACGACTCTAAACCCTAACGACCCTAAACCCTAACGACTCTAAACCCTAACGACTCTAAACCCTAACGACTCTAAACCCTAACGACTCTACTAAACCCTAACGACTCTAAACCCTAACGACTCTAAACCCTAACGACTCTAAACCCTAACGACTCTAAACCCTAACGACTCTAAACCCTAACGACTCTAAACCCTAACGACTCTAAACCCTAACGACTCTAAACCCTAACGACTCTAAACCCTAACGACTCTAAACCCTAACGACTCTAAACCCTAACGACTCTAAACCCTAACGACTCTAAACCCTAACGACTCTAAACCCTAACGACTCTAAACCCTAACGACTCTAAACCCTAACGACTCTAAACCCTAACGACTCTAAACCCTAACGACTCTAAACCCTAACGACTCTAAACCCTAACGACTCTAAACCCTAACGACTCTAAACCCTAACGACTCTAAACCCTAACGACTCTAAACCCTAACGACTCTAAACCCTAACGACTCTAAACCCTAACGACTCTAAACCCTAACGACTCTAAACCCTAACGACTCTAAACCCTAACGACTCTAAACCCTAACGACTCTAAACCCTAACGACTCTAAACCCTAACGACTCTAAACCCTAACGACTCTAAACCCTAACGACTCTAAACCCTAACGACTCTAAACCCTAACGACTCTAAACCCTAACGACTCTAAACCCTAACGACTCTAAACCCTAACGACTCTAAACCCTAACGACTCTAAACCCTAACGACTCTAAACCCTAACGACTCTAAACCCTAACGACTCTAAACCCTAACGACTCTAAACCCTAACGACTCTAAACCCTAACGACTCTAAACCCTAACGACTCTAAACCCTAACGACTCTAAACCCTAACGACTCTAAACCCTAACGACTCTAAACCCTAACGACTCTAAACCCTAACGACTCTAAACCCTAACGACTCTAAACCCTAACGACTCTAAACCCTAACGACTCTAAACCCTAACGACTCTAAACCCTAACGACTCTAAACCCTAACGACTCTAAACCCTAACGACTCTAAACCCTAACGACTCTAAACCCTAACGACTCTAAACCCTAACGACTCTAAACCCTAACGACTCTAAACCCTAACGACTCTAAACCCTAACGACTCTAAACCCTAACGACTCTAAACCCTAACGACTCTAAACCCTAACGACTCTAAACCCTAACGACTCTAAACCCTAACGACTCTAAACCCTAACGACTCTAAACCCTAACGACTCTAAACCCTAACGACTCTAAACCCTAACGACTCTAAACCCTAACGACTCTAAACCCTAACGACTCTAAACCCTAACGACTCTAAACCCTAACGACTCTAAACCCTAACGACTCTAAACCCTAACGACTCTAAACCCTAACGACTCTAAACCCTAACGACTCTAAACCCTAACGACTCTAAACCCTAACGACTCTAAACCCTAACGACTCTAAACCCTAACGACTCTAAACCCTAACGACTCTAAACCCTAACGACTCTAAACCCTAACGACTCTAAACCCTAACGACTCTAAACCCTAACGACTCTAAACCCTAACGACTCTAAACCCTAACGACTCTAAACCCTAACGACTCTAAACCCTAACGACTCTAAACCCTAACGACTCTAAACCCTAACGACTCTAAACCCTAACGACTCTAAACCCTAACGACTCTAAACCCTAACGACTCTAAACCCTAACGACTCTAAACCCTAACGACTCTAAACCCTAACGACTCTAAACCCTAACGACTCTAAACCCTAACGACTCTAAACCCTAACGACTCTAAACCCTAACGACTCTAAACCCTAACGACTCTAAACCCTAACGACTCTAAACCCTAACGACTCTAAACCCTAACGACTCTAAACCCTAACGACTCTAAACCCTAACGACTCTAAACCCTAACGACTCTAAACCCTAACGACTCTAAACCCTAACGACTCTAAACCCTAACGACTCTAAACCCTAACGACTCTAAACCCTAACGACTCTAAACCCTAACGACTCTAAACCCTAACGACTCTAAACCCTAACGACTCTAAACCCTAACGACTCTAAACCCTAACGACTCTAAACCCTAACGACTCTAAACCCTAACGACTCTAAACCCTAACGACTCTAAACCCTAACGACTCTAAACCCTAACGACTCTAAACCCTAACGACTCTAAACCCTAACGACTCTAAACCCTAACGACTCTAAACCCTAACGACTCTAAACCCTAACGACTCTAAACCCTAACGACTCTAAACCCTAACGACTCTAAACCCTAACGACTCTAAACCCTAACGACTCTAAACCCTAACGACTCTAAACCCTAACGACTCTAAACCCTAACGACTCTAAACCCTAACGACTCTAAACCCTAACGACTCTAAACCCTAACGACTCTAAACCCTAACGACTCTAAACCCTAACGACTCTAAACCCTAACGACTCTAAACCCTAACGACTCTAAACCCTAACGACTCTAAACCCTAACGACTCTAAACCCTAACGACTCTAAACCCTAACGACTCTAAACCCTAACGACTCTAAACCCTAACGACTCTAAACCCTAACGACTCTAAACCCTAACGACTCTAAACCCTAACGACTCTAAACCCTAACGACTCTAAACCCTAACGACTCTAAACCCTAACGACTCTAAACCCTAACGACTCTAAACCCTAACGACTCTAAACCCTAACGACTCTAAACCCTAACGACTCTAAACCCTAACGACTCTAAACCCTAACGACTCTAAACCCTAACGACTCTAAACCCTAACGACTCTAAACCCTAACGACTCTAAACCCTAACGACTCTAAACCCTAACGACTCTAAACCCTAACGACTCTAAACCCTAACGACTCTAAACCCTAACGACTCTAAACCCTAACGACTCTAAACCCTAACGACTCTAAACCCTAACGACTCTAAACCCTAACGACTCTAAACCCTAACGACTCTAAACCCTAACGACTCTAAACCCTAACGACTCTAAACCCTAACGACTCTAAACCCTAACGACTCTAAACCCTAACGACTCTAAACCCTAACGACTCTAAACCCTAACGACTCTAAACCCTAACGACTCTAAACCCTAACGACTCTAAACCCTAACGACTCTAAACCCTAACGACTCTAAACCCTAACGACTCTAAACCCTAACGACTCTAAACCCTAACGACTCTAAACCCTAACGACTCTAAACCCTAACGACTCTAAACCCTAACGACTCTAAACCCTAACGACTCTAAACCCTAACGACTCTAAACCCTAACGACTCTAAACCCTAACGACTCTAAACCCTAACGACTCTAAACCCTAACGACTCTAAACCCTAACGACTCTAAACCCTAACGACTCTAAACCCTAACGACTCTAAACCCTAACGACTCTAAACCCTAACGACTCTAAACCCTAACGACTCTAAACCCTAACGACTCTAAACCCTAACGACTCTAAACCCTAACGACTCTAAACCCTAACGACTCTAAACCCTAACGACTCTAAACCCTAACGACTCTAAACCCTAACGACTCTAAACCCTAACGACTCTAAACCCTAACGACTCTAAACCCTAACGACTCTAAACCCTAACGACTCTAAACCCTAACGACTCTAAACCCTAACGACTCTAAACCCTAACGACTCTAAACCCTAACGACTCTAAACCCTAACGACTCTAAACCCTAACGACTCTAAACCCTAACGACTCTAAACCCTAACGACTCTAAACCCTAACGACTCTAAACCCTAACGACTCTAAACCCTAACGACTCTAAACCCTAACGACTCTAAACCCTAACGACTCTAAACCCTAACGACTCTAAACCCTAACGACTCTAAACCCTAACGACTCTAAACCCTAACGACTCTAAACCCTAACGACTCTAAACCCTAACGACTCTAAACCCTAACGACTCTAAACCCTAACGACTCTAAACCCTAACGACTCTAAACCCTAACGACTCTAAACCCTAACGACTCTAAACCCTAACGACTCTAAACCCTAACGACTCTAAACCCTAACGACTCTAAACCCTAACGACTCTAAACCCTAACGACTCTAAACCCTAACGACTCTAAACCCTAACGACTCTAAACCCTAACGACTCTAAACCCTAACGACTCTAAACCCTAACGACTCTAAACCCTAACGACTCTAAACCCTAACGACTCTAAACCCTAACGACTCTAAACCCTAACGACTCTAAACCCTAACGACTCTAAACCCTAACGACTCTAAACCCTAACGACTCTAAACCCTAACGACTCTAAACCCTAACGACTCTAAACCCTAACGACTCTAAACCCTAACGACTCTAAACCCTAACGACTCTAAACCCTAACGACTCTAAACCCTAACGACTCTAAACCCTAACGACTCTAAACCCTAACGACTCTAAACCCTAACGACTCTAAACCCTAACGACTCTAAACCCTAACGACTCTAAACCCTAACGACTCTAAACCCTAACGACTCTAAACCCTAACGACTCTAAACCCTAACGACTCTAAACCCTAACGACTCTAAACCCTAACGACTCTAAACCCTAACGACTCTAAACCCTAACGACTCTAAACCCTAACGACTCTAAACCCTAACGACTCTAAACCCTAACGACTCTAAACCCTAACGACTCTAAACCCTAACGACTCTAAACCCTAACGACTCTAAACCCTAACGACTCTAAACCCTAACGACTCTAAACCCTAACGACTCTAAACCCTAACGACTCTAAACCCTAACGACTCTAAACCCTAACGACTCTAAACCCTAACGACTCTAAACCCTAACGACTCTAAACCCTAACGACTCTAAACCCTAACGACTCTAAACCCTAACGACTCTAAACCCTAACGACTCTAAACCCTAACGACTCTAAACCCTAACGACTCTAAACCCTAACGACTCTAAACCCTAACGACTCTAAACCCTAACGACTCTAAACCCTAACGACTCTAAACCCTAACGACTCTAAACCCTAACGACTCTAAACCCTAACGACAACACCCCTAACGACTCTAAACCCTAACGACTCTAAACCCTAACGACTCTAAACCCTAACGACTCTAAACCCTAACGACTCTAAACCCTAACGACTCTAAACCCTAACGACTCTAAACCCTAACGACTCTAAACCCTAACGACTCTAAACCCTAACGACTCTAAACCCTAACGACTCTAAACCCTAACGACTCTAAACCCTAACGACTCTAAACCCTAACGACTCTAAACCCTAACGACTCTAAACCCTAACGACTCTAAACCCTAACGACTCTAAACCCTAACGACTCTAAACCCTAACGACTCTAAACCCTAACGACTCTAAACCCTAACGACTCTAAACCCTAACGACTCTAAACCCTAACGACTCTAAACCCTAACGACTCTAAACCCTAACGACTCTAAACCCTAACGACTCTAAACCCTAACGACTCTAAACCCTAACGACTCTAAACCCTAACGACTCTAAACCCTAACGACTCTAAACCCTAACGACTCTAAACCCTAACGACTCTAAACCCTAACGACTCTAAACCCTAACGACTCTAAACCCTAACGACTCTAAACCCTAACGACTCTAAACCCTAACGACTCTAAACCCTAACGACTCTAAACCCTAACGACTCTAAACCCTAACGACTCTAAACCCTAACGACTCTAAACCCTAACGACTCTAAACCCTAACGAACTCTAAACCCTAACGACTCTAAACCCTAACGACTCTAAACCCTAACGACTCTAAACCCTAACGACTCTAAACCCTAACGACTCTAAACCCTAACGACTCTAAACCCTAACGACTCTAAACCCTAACGACTCTAAACCCTAACGACTCTAAACCCTAACGACTCTAAACCCTAACGACTCTAAACCCTAACGACTCTAAACCCTAACGACTCTAAACCCTAACGACTCTAAACCCTAACGACTCTAAACCCTAACGACTCTAAACCCTAACGACTCTAAACCCTAACGACTCTAAACCCTAACGACTCTAAACCCTAACGACTCTAAACCCTAACGACTCTAAACCCTAACGACTCTAAACCCTAACGACTCTAAACCCTAACGACTCTAAACCCTAACGACTCTAAACCCTAACGACTCTAAACCCTAACGACTCTAAACCCTAACGACTCTAAACCCTAACGACTCTAAACCCTAACGACTCTAAACCCTAACGACTCTAAACCCTAACGACTCTAAACCCTAACGACTCTAAACCCTAACGACTCTAAACCCTAACGACTCTAAACCCTAACGACTCTAAACCCTAACGACTCTAAACCCTAACGACTCTAAACCCTAACGACTCTAAACCCTAACGACTCTAAACCCTAACGACTCTAAACCCTAACGACTCTAAACCCTAACGACTCTAAACCCTAACGACTCTAAACCCTAACGACTCTAAACCCTAACGACTCTAAACCCTAACGACTCTAAACCCTAACGACTCTAAACCCTAACGACTCTAAACCCTAACGACTCTAAACCCTAACGACTCTAAACCCTAACGACTCTAAACCCTAACGACTCTAAACCCTAACGACTCTAAACCCTAACGACTCTAAACCCTAACGACTCTAAACCCTAACGACTCTAAACCCTAACGACTCTAAACCCTAACGACTCTAAACCCTAACGACTCTAAACCCTAACGACTCTAAACCCTAACGACTCTAAACCCTAACGACTCTAAACCCTAACGACTCTAAACCCTAACGACTCTAAACCCTAACGACTCTAAACCCTAACGACTCTAAACCCTAACGACTCTAAACCCTAACGACTCTAAACCCTAACGACTCTAAACCCTAACGACTCTAAACCCTAACGACTCTAAACCCTAACGACTCTAAACCCTAACGACTCTAAACCCTAACGACTCTAAACCCTAACGACTCTAAACCCTAACGACTCTAAACCCTAACGACTCTAAACCCTAACGACTCTAAACCCTAACGACTCTAAACCCTAACGACTCTAAACCCTAACGACTCTAAACCCTAACGACTCTAAACCCTAACGACTCTAAACCCTAACGACTCTAAACCCTAACGACTCTAAACCCTAACGACTCTAAACCCTAACGACTCTAAACCCTAACGACTCTAAACCCTAACGACTCTAAACCCTAACGACTCTAAACCCTAACGACTCTAAACCCTAACGACTCTAAACCCTAACGACTCTAAACCCTAACGACTCTAAACCCTAACGACTCTAAACCCTAACGACTCTAAACCCTAACGACTCTAAACCCTAACGACTCTAAACCCTAACGACTCTAAACCCTAACGACTCTAAACCCTAACGACTCTAAACCCTAACGACTCTAAACCCTAACGACTCTAAACCCTAACGACTCTAAACCCTAACGACTCTAAACCCTAACGACTCTAAACCCTAACGACTCTAAACCCTAACGACTCTAAACCCTAACGACTCTAAACCCTAACGACTCTAAACCCTAACGACTCTAAACCCTAACGACTCTAAACCCTAACGACTCTAAACCCTAACGACTCTAAACCCTAACGACTCTAAACCCTAACGACTCTAAACCCTAACGACTCTAAACCCTAACGACTCTAAACCCTAACGACTCTAAACCCTAACGACTCTAAACCCTAACGACTCTAAACCCTAACGACTCTAAACCCTAACGACTCTAAACCCTAACGACTCTAAACCCTAACGACTCTAAACCCTAACGACTCTAAACCCTAACGACTCTAAACCCTAACGACTCTAAACCCTAACGACTCTAAACCCTAACGACTCTAAACCCTAACGACTCTAAACCCTAACGACTCTAAACCCTAACGACTCTAAACCCTAACGACTCTAAACCCTAACGACTCTAAACCCTAACGACTCTAAACCCTAACGACTCTAAACCCTAACGACTCTAAACCCTAACGACTCTAAACCCTAACGACTCTAAACCCTAACGACTCTAAACCCTAACGACTCTAAACCCTAACGACTCTAAACCCTAACGACTCTAAACCCTAACGACTCTAAACCCTAACGACTCTAAACCCTAACGACTCTAAACCCTAACGACTCTAAACCCTAACGACTCTAAACCCTAACGACTCTAAACCCTAACGACTCTAAACCCTAACGACTCTAAACCCTAACGACTCTAAACCCTAACGACTCTAAACCCTAACGACTCTAAACCCTAACGACTCTAAACCCTAACGACTCTAAACCCTAACGACTCTAAACCCTAACGACTCTAAACCCTAACGACTCTAAACCCTAACGACTCTAAACCCTAACGACTCTAAACCCTAACGACTCTAAACCCTAACGACTCTAAACCCTAACGACTCTAAACCCTAACGACTCTAAACCCTAACGACTCTAAACCCTAACGACTCTAAACCCTAACGACTCTAAACCCTAACGACTCTAAACCCTAACGACTCTAAACCCTAACGACTCTAAACCCTAACGACTCTAAACCCTAACGACTCTAAACCCTAACGACTCTAAACCCTAACGACTCTAAACCCTAACGACTCTAAACCCTAACGACTCTAAACCCTAACGACTCTAAACCCTAACGACTCTAAACCCTAACGACTCTAAACCCTAACGACTCTAAACCCTAACGACTCTAAACCCTAACGACTCTAAACCCTAACGACTCTAAACCCTAACGACTCTAAACCCTAACGACTCTAAACCCTAACGACTCTAAACCCTAACGACTCTAAACCCTAACGACTCTAAACCCTAACGACTCTAAACCCTAACGACTCTAAACCCTAACGACTCTAAACCCTAACGACTCTAAACCCTAACGACTCTAAACCCTAACGACTCTAAACCCTAACGACTCTAAACCCTAACGACTCTAAACCCTAACGACTCTAAACCCTAACGACTCTAAACCCTAACGACTCTAAACCCTAACGACTCTAAACCCTAACGACTCTAAACCCTAACGACTCTAAACCCTAACGACTCTAAACCCTAACGACTCTAAACCCTAACGACTCTAAACCCTAACGACTCTAAACCCTAACGACTCTAAACCCTAACGACTCTAAACCCTAACGACTCTAAACCCTAACGACTCTAAACCCACAAAAATTCGGCGATACAACAGTTCGGCGGTACAACAGTTCGGCAATACAACAGTTCGGCAATACAACAGTTCGGCAATACAACAGTTCGGCAATACAACAGTTCGGCAATACAACAGTTCGGCAATACAACATTTTGGCGATACAACAGGAGCATACAGGGTATTCAGAATATCTAGTGAAAACACACCCATGCGCACATTGCTTTCAATGAAAACATCCTTTGAATTAAATCAGTGATGGGGAAGAAGTTTGCACCGGCACATGCCAACATTGGCAGATTGGACAACCCTAGCAGATATTTCTACTCGGTCTTCGCAGACTCTGGGTGGAAACTAACAGGAATTGCTCACACCTTAGAGGAAGACGGGAAAGGAAATTATACCAATGCAGATGTATCCCAACTGCAAAAACTACAGTACTTGGAAGGGCAGCCTTAATAAAAGTGAGACTTAGCCACAATGTTCAACTCTACTTTCCCTGTAACAGGAGCCAACGACAACCAGGGAACATGGCTCTGTCCAAATACAAAGTGCTAGAGGCATTCAGCAGTTTAGGCACAATCTGCCTGACTGCAAGTGGAATGGACAGATGACATCTCAGGTCAGCAACCTACCTCAGACTGATGAAAGAGAGTGAAAAGAAGCAGAGGCATGCAGGACAAAGCCAGCAAGTAAATAGGTGGTACATGTGAGGCGTGATTAGCATATGGATGGAGTGAATGCCAAAGGCTCAAGGTGAAAGGGACAAAATGCCAAATAAGGAAAGAACAGAAATATGAAACTAGGAGAGATATGGGTGGAAGGGAGAGAGGGAATATGGGACTGTTTGAGAGATGAGCGTACAAGAAAGGAGTAGTTAGTTGCCATTATTTAGTTATTATCATTATTTACTTATTATCATTTACTTATTATCATTTAGTTATTATTATTTAGTTATTATCATTATTGTTATTATTTAGTTATTACTATTTTTTAGTTATTACTGTTACTTAGTTAATGAAGGGACATATGCTCATCTCTCAACTGTCCCATATTTCCCTTTTACCTTCCAACCCCACCTCACCCTGGTTTACATTTCACAGTTCTTGTCCTTATCCAACATATTTGATCACTTCCACCTTCAGCCTTTGGCATTTACTCCATCCATTTGCCCATCACCCACTCACCTGTAATCCACCCATCACCTGTCAGGCAGTGCCCAACCCCCACCTCATTTCCAGCTCTCCCCCATATTTCAGACTGAGAGCTCCCGACCAGATTAGTCATCTGTCCATTTCTTCAGAGGTTGTCAAACCCACCAAGTTCCTCCAGCACTGTGTATTTATTCACGATTCAAGCATGGGGTAGCTCGTGTTGCAAAAATGGTATGTTTGCAACTCGAGGAATTTCATTTACCATCCACTCATACCAATAAAAAGCAACAGAACACAAAGTTCAAACTCTTCCCTTCTTTGGCCTTGATCCTTCCGTTGACGGGACAATCTTGACTCCCGTAGCCAGCGGTCGGGCCGTCCGTGTCGGGGGTCCTGCATCTGGGGGTTGAATCTCAGCTCACTTGGGGTGTAGTCGAACCTTTTGCATTCTTTGGAGCTTCCCGACGTCGGTCTCTACCAGAGACTGCGAGCTCCTCGATGTTGAAGAAACAAATTTTGAAAAGCCATCAATAATTTAACACATTTATCCTATTGAACTGAAGAGGGTTAGAAATAGGTACCTTACCTTCCTATGACATCCATTAAGACCAAATCCACGAAGACTCAATGCTGAAACATCAAATTAACATAACATTTTAATATTTGAAATGTTCTAACGTCCTTCTCTACAATTAGACAAAGTGCGGGAGTAACTCAGTGGGTCGGACAGTCCTGGGTGAGAAGATTCTAGTCCTCAAGGTAACAACACTTGGGGACATGTGGACAATGCCTGGAGATGTATCTCCAACTTTCAGGAGAGTTAGATAGGGCTCTTAAATATAGCAGAGTCAGGGGATGTGGGGATGATCAGCCATGATGACATTGAATGGTGGTAAAGGCCCGCATGGCCTACTCCTGCACCAATTGTCTATTGTCAACCAGGACCATTGTGGCTCTGCAGTCAGGACTCCTACAGTTTGGACCAATAATAAGGTAGTTGAATATATTTAGACTACCTTAAGAATTTAAGGTCTGAAGAATCCCAACCCAGAATTACCAATCCATGTTCTCCAGTGATGTTGCTGCACCCATCGATTTGCTCCAGCACTAACACAATTTACAAGCACAGCAACACCCCAGTTACATCAAATACCCATTATATTTCACAAGTGTTCTCCCAACCTTGTTACCCGATGCCTCACTCTTCACGTGGACATTTAAACGTTAGATATAAACAAACATTCAGTGGTGTCCAGATGGTTAAAATTACCTGGAAAAACCCAACCCCCCAGAGCTTCAGTCAAAAATATTAAACTCTACTTTCCTTGTAACAGGAGCCAACTACAACCAGGGAACATGGCTCTGTCCAAAGACAAAGTGCTGGAGGCATTCAGCAGTTTAGGCACAATCTGCCTGACTGCAAGTGGAATGGACAGATGACATCTCAGGTCAGCAACCTACCTCAGACTGATGAAAGAGAGTGAAAAGAGGCAGAGGCACGCAGGACAAAGCCAGCAAGTAAATAGGTGGTACATGCGAGGCATGATGAGCATATGGATGAAGCCAAAGGCTCAAGGTGAAAGGGACAAAATGCCAAATAAGCAGAGAACGGAAATATGAAACTAGGAGAGATGGGTGGAAGGGATAGAGGGAATTTGGGACTGTTTTGAGAGATGAGCGTACAAGAAACGACTATTTAGTTGGTATTATAATTTTGTTATAATTTTTATTTAGTTATTTTTTATTAAGTTATTATTATTAGTTAGTTATTATTATTAAATTATTATTATTTAGTTATTATTATTATTTGGTTATTATTATTATTTAGTTATTATTATTGTTATTATTATTTAGTTATTATTATTATTTAGTTATTACTTAGTTAATGAAGGGACATATGCTCATGTCTCAACTGTCCCATATTTCCCTTTTACCTTCTAACCCCACCTCACCCTGGTTTTACATTTCACAGTTCTTGTCCTTATCCAACATATTTGATCACTTCCACCTTCAGCCTTTGGCATTTACTCCATCCATTTGCCCATCACCCACTCACCTGTAATCCACCCATCACCTGTCCGGCAGTGCCCAACCCCAACCTCATTTCCAGCTCTCCCCCATATTTCAGACTGACAGCTCCCGACCCGATGAGTCATCTGTCCATTTCTTCAGAGGTTGTCAAACCCACCAAGTTCCTCCAGCACAAGTATGCTTTGCAACATGAGGAATTTGATTTACCATCCACTCATACCAATAAAAAGCAACAGAACACAAAGTTCAAACTCTTCCCTTCTTTGGCCTTGATCCTTCCGTTGACGGGACAATCTTGACTCCCGTAGCCGGCGGTCGGGCCGTCCGTGTCGGGGGTCCTGCATCTGGGGGTTGAATCTCAGCTCACTTGGGGTGTAGTCGAACCTTTTGCATTCTTTGGAGCTTCCCGACGTCGGTCTCTACCAGAGACTGCGAGCTCCTCGATGTTGAAGAAACAAATTTTGAAAAGCCATCAATAATTTAACACATTTATCCTATTGAACTGAAGAGGGTTAGAAATAGGTACCTTACCTTCCTATGACATCCATTAAGACCAAATCCAGGAAGACTCGATGCTGAAACATCAAATTAACATAACATTTTAATATTTGAAATGTTCTAACGTCCTTCTCTACAATTAGACAAAGTGCGGGAGTAACTCAGTGGGTCGGACAGTCCTGGGTGAGAAGATTCTAGTCCTCAAGGTAACAACACTTGGGGACATGTGGACAATGCCTGGAGATGTATCTCCAACTTTCAGGAGAGTTAGATAGGGCTCTTAAATATAGCAGAGTCAGGGGATGTGGGGATGATCAGCCATGATGACATTGAATGGTGGTAAAGGCCCGCATGGCCTACTCCTGCACCAATTGTCTATTGTCAACCAGGACCATTGTGGCTCTGCAGTCAGGACTCCTACAGTTTGGACCAATAATAAGGTAGTTGAATATATTTAGACTACCTTAAGAATTTAAGGTCTGAAGAATCCCAACCCAGAATTACCAATCCATGTTCTCCAGTGATGTTGCTGCACCCATCGATTTGCTCCAGCACTAACACAATTTACAAGCACAGCAACACCCCAGTTACATCAAATACCCATTATATTTCACAAGTGTTCTCCCAACCTTGTTACCCGATGCCTCACTCTTCACGTGGACATTTAAACGTTAGATATAAACAAACATTCAGTGGTGTCCAGATGGTTAAAATTACCTGGAAAAACCCAACCCCCCAGAGCTTCAGTCAAAAATATTAAACTCTACTTTCCTTGTAACAGGAGCCAACTACAACCAGGGAACATGGCTCTGTCCAAAGACAAAGTGCTGGAGGCATTCAGCAGTTTAGGCACAATCTGCCTGACTGCAAGTGGAATGGACAGATGACATCTCAGGTCAGCAACCTACCTCAGACTGATGAAAGAGAGTGAAAAGAGGCAGAGGCACGCAGGACAAAGCCAGCAAGTAAATAGGTGGTACATGCGAGGCATGATGAGCATATGGATGAAGCCAAAGGCTCAAGGTGAAAGGGACAAAATGCCAAATAAGCAGAGAACGGAAATATGAAACTAGGAGAGATGGGTGGAAGGGATAGAGGGAATTTGGGACTGTTTTGAGAGATGAGCGTACAAGAAACGACTATTTAGTTGGTATTATAATTTTGTTATAATTTTTATTTAGTTATTTTTTATTAAGTTATTATTATTAGTTAGTTATTATTATTAAATTATTATTATTTAGTTATTATTATTATTTGGTTATTATTATTATTTAGTTATTATTATTGTTATTATTATTTAGTTATTATTATTATTTAGTTATTACTTAGTTAATGAAGGGACATATGCTCATTTATCAACTGTCCCATATTTCCCTTTTACCTTCTAACCCCACCTCACCCTGGTTTTACATTTCACAGTTCTTGTCCTTATCCAACATATTTGATCACTTCCACCTTCAGCCTTTGGCATTTACTCCATCCATTTGCCCATCACCCACTCACCTGTAATCCACCCATCACCTGTCCGGCAGTGCCCAACCCCAACCTCATTTCCAGCTCTCCCCCATATTTCAGACTGACAGCTCCCGACCCGATGAGTCATCTGTCCATTTCTTCAGAGGTTGTCAAACCCACCAAGTTCCTCCAGCACTGTGTATTTACTCACGATTCAAGCAAGGGGTGGCTCGTGTTGCAAAACAAGTATGCTTTGCAACATGAGGAATTTGATTTACCATCCACTCATACCAATAAAAAGCAACAGAACACAAAGTTCAAACTCTTCCCTTCTTTGGCCTTGATCCTTCCGTTGACGGGACAATCTTGACTCCCGTAGCCGGCGGTCGGGCCGTCCGTGTCGGGGGTCCTGCATCTGGGGGTTGAATCTCAGCTCACTTGGGGTGTAGTCGAACCTTTTGCATTCTTTGGAGCTTCCCGACGTCGGTCTCTACCAGAGACTGCGAGCTCCTCGATGTTGAAGAAACAAATTTTGAAAAGCCATCAATAATTTAACACATTTATCCTATTGAACTGAAGAGGGTTAGAAATAGGTACCTTACCTTCCTATGACATCCATTAAGACCAAATCCAGGAAGACTCGATGCTGAAACATCAAATTAACATAACATTTTAATATTTGAAATGTTCTAACGTCCTTCTCTACAATTAGACAAAGTGCGGGAGTAACTCAGTGGGTCGGACAGTCCTGGGTGAGAAGATTCTAGTCCTCAAGGTAACAACACTTGGGGACATGTGGACAATGCCTGGAGATGTATCTCCAACTTTCAGGAGAGTTAGATAGGGCTCTTAAATATAGCAGAGTCAGGGGATGTGGGGATGATCAGCCATGATGACATTGAATGGTGGTAAAGGCCCGCATGGCCTACTCCTGCACCAATTGTCTATTGTCAACCAGGACCATTGTGGCTCTGCAGTCAGGACTCCTACAGTTTGGACCAATAATAAGGTAGTTGAATATATTTAGACTACCTTAAGAATTTAAGGTCTGAAGAATCCCAACCCAGAATTACCAATCCATGTTCTCCAGTGATGTTGCTGCACCCATCGATTTGCTCCAGCACTAACACAATTTACAAGCACAGCAACACCCCAGTTACATCAAATACCCATTATATTTCACAAGTGTTCTCCCAACCTTGTTACCCGATGCCTCACTCTTCACGTGGACATTTAAACGTTAGATATAAACAAACATTCAGTGGTGTCCAGATGGTTAAAATTACCTGGAAAAACCCAACCCCCCAGAGCTTCAGTCAAAAATATTAAACTCTACTTTCCTTGTAACAGGAGCCAACTACAACCAGGGAACATGGCTCTGTCCAAAGACAAAGTGCTGGAGGCATTCAGCAGTTTAGGCACAATCTGCCTGACTGCAAGTGGAATGGACAGATGACATCTCAGGTCAGCAACCTACCTCAGACTGATGAAAGAGTGTGAAAAGAGGCAGAGGCACGCAGGACAAAGCCAGCAAGTAAATAGGTGGTACATGCGAGGCATGATTAGCATATGGATGGAGTGAATGCCAAAGGCTCAAGGTGAAAGGGACAAAATGCCAAATAAGGAAAGAACAGAAATATGAAACTAGGAGAGATATGGGTGGAAGGGAGAGAGGGAATATGGGACTGTTTGAGAGATGAGCGTACAAGAAAGGACTAGTTAGTTGCCATTTAGTTATTATCATTATTTAATTATCATTTAGTTATTATTATTTAGTTATTATCATTATTCAGTTACTTTTATTTAGTTATTATCATTATTGTTATTATTTAGTTATTACTATTTTTTAGTTATTACTGTTACTTAGTTAATGAAGGGACATATGCTCATCTCTCAACTGTCCCATATTTCCCTTTTACCTTCCAACCCCACCTCACCCTGGTTTACATTTCACAGTTCTTGTCCTTATCCAACATGTTTCATCACTTTCACCTTCAGCCTTTGGCATTTACTCCATCCGTTTTCCCATCACCCACTCACCTGTAATCCACCCATCACTTGTCAGGCAGTGCCCAACCCCCACCTCATTTCCAGCTCTCCCCCATATTTCAGACTGAGAGCTCCCGACCAGATTAGTCATCTGTCCATTTCTTCAGAGGTTGTCAAACCCACCAAGTTCCTCCAGCACTGTGTATTTATTCACGATTCAAGCATGGGGTAGCTCGTGTTGCAAAAATGGTATGTTTGCAACTCGAGGAATTTCATTTACCATCCACTCATACCAATAAAAAGCAACAGAACACAAAGTTCAAACTCTTCCCTTCTTTGGTCTCCCGCGGTCTGGGGCCTCGAGCCTTCCGTTGACGGCACGATCTTGACTCCCAGAGCCGGCGGTCGGGCCGTGCGTGTCGGGGGTCCTGCATTGGGGGGTTGAATCCCAGCTCACTCGGGGTCTAGTCGAACCTTTTGCGTTCTTTGGAGCTTCCCAACATCGGTCTCTACCAGAGACTGCGAGCTCCTCGATGTTGAAGAAACAAATTTGGAACAGCCATCAATAATGTAACACAATAATTCCATTAAACTGAAGAGAGTTAGAAATAAGTGCCTTACCTTCCTATGACATCCATAAAGACCAAATCCAGGTAGCTTGATGCTGAAAAATCTAATTAACATAACATTTTAATGTTTGAAATGTTCCAACTTCCTTCTCTACATTTAGACAAAGTGCGGGAGTAACTTAGAAACATAGAAATGGACTTCCGGTTGCGTCATGCTCTGTTAGCAGTCGCAAACTTTTTAGCTCCGCTGAAAAAATCGCGATTTTTCGCGTTAAAATCGGGTCTGGAGGTCGGGACCGTTTTTAAAAACTTACCGGAGCTTCATGTCGCGGTGCTGATGACGTCATCAGTAAGCGCCGCGATTTTAACGGAGGGAAAGTAATTTTAAATGAAAAGTACATCTCCAGGTCAGAGCCCACAGAGGAAAATCTCAAAACATCTGCTGAAGACTCTGGAACAGCAAGAAACTTCAGAACTGACCTCTGGAGAGGTCTCTGGAATGGCTACTCGATCTGCAAAAGAGAAAACCGAAATGGAGGACTTAAGAAACTCGGTAAGAGATATCAAAAATGATATGGAAGCTGGGAACAGTAAATTGATGGCCGGTAATGATAAAATACTTGAGGGTATTGAGGCTCTCCAAAAAAGAATTGAAGGTGTGGAAAAAGGACTATCGATAAAAATTGAAAAGGTGGCAGAAGAGACCACAAAGATGTTTGAGGCTGTGCACGAAACTGTGGCTGCAAATGCATCTGCAGTGAAAGATTTGGAAGCTGTTGTGGAAGTGATGGCTGGAGAGATGCAGACTATGAAGTCAGAAATAGATAGTCTCAAGAACCAAGTCACAAAGGTTTCGAATAAATGTGTTGACCTAGAAGCTCGTTCAAGACGCCAAAATATAAGAATACGTGGTGTAAAAGAGGGAGCTGAGGGGGACAATGTTTGTGAGTTCGCTACCAACCTAATTAAACACGTACTGAAGCTACCAGAAGTACCTGTAATTGAAGTAGCACATCGACTCCCCAGATTTAAATCAAGATCTCAAGGAGAACGTGCCTACCCACGACAGATCATAATTAAACTTCGGGATATCTCAACAATGGAAGCGCTGATGAAAAAAATCAACCACGGAGAGAAGATGATGTACAGAGGTGATACTATTAAACTCCTACGGGACTACCCTTATGAGATTGAGCAAAAGAGAAGAAAGTTCTCACAGACCAGAGAAGTTCTTTATGGTGTTAAGGGAGTTTTGTGTGGAGTGTTTTATCCGGCTAGAATGCGTATCACCTTTGAGGGAGTGTCAAAAACATTCACTAATTCGGATGAATCTCTCAAATACGCTCAAGAAATCGCGACTAAGGCTGCATCAACTGGAGATTGAAAACCAAGACGACAGGAACAAACGAACTTGCTTATTCTTCCAACAAGAGTATCACAAGGAAAGTGAATTAACTGAACACTGATTTTTTATTTTTTATTTGACTTCAAGCAACAGATTCTTAGTGAGACGTGGCTAGACATTTTTATCTTCGCTGGAACATTGTGCTATGTAATTCAAGGACACTACGTGCTCAAACGAGGAAAACCTGATAACACGGGACGAACTGCTGGGCTGAGAGTGAAAAACATCACATGGCTTATATTGTTTATAAAAAACTGAAAAAACTGAGAACTAATAATAATTAACAATTAACAATACTAATATAGAAATAGCAATTGAAATAGATTAAAAATGTGCAGTCTGCTCTGTTTAGCAGATAACAGCAAGTGCTATGCAGCTCGAGAGTGGAGGGAGGGGGAGACCGGGTACCTGGCATAACTCCAGGAGCCAGACTCCCGTTAACCCTTCCAGCGAACAGCTCATTTTTAACAATATTAAAATCAATTTAAAATAGTTAAGAGATAATATACACTCGAGGTTGATATGAAAAATATATACGGCTTATATAGTTTTACAAAATGCTGAGAATTAATCATAATTAATAATTAACAATACTAATATAGAAATAATATTTGAAACTGATAAAACTGTGGTGCCTGCGTCATAACGCAGACAGCAGTTATCCCCTATGTTCGCAGCTCGTGGAGAGGAGAGGAGATCAGGCACCTGGCACAATTCCAGGAACCTGACTCCGATTAATCCACTCAGTAAACCGCTCACTTTAACAATACTAAATTCATTTTAAAATAGTTAAGAGATAAAGAGTGAGTAGGATATGGAATCGAATACATTTGACATATATATAAATTGTAACTGGGTGAAATAGAACTGAATTGGAAACGGTAATGACCCCATAGATTTTGGGTAATAAATACAGCGGGGCTAACTTTATACCAACTACGCCGGAAGCGTTATGGATGTCGTACCCCACAGACGAGTGGGCCACTCACTACGGTGTTGAAATTTTAGACACCGTAAATTTATTTGATTTATATTTTTTTTTTTAATCACAATATGTCACATCTGTGTGTTTTTTCTTCAAGGACAATCGCGCAGGAGAACTACCAAGGAAGTCTATAATAGAAATACTCCCAAAATAACCAGAGTCCGGAGGTATGAACGCACCACAATAATTAAGGTCATTAAAACTGGTAAAAATGCATGACGACAATCAAAAGAAAATAGGAGGAATCACATTATGTAGTTGGAATATAAGGGGGATTAATGAACCTATTAAAAGGGGCAAGATACTAGCTCAGTTGAAATCATACAACACGGACATTGCGTTTCTACAGGAAACACATCTTAAACAGCAAGATCAGACAAGACTGAGGGCGAACTGGATAGGCCAAACATTTCACTCTTCATTTACCTCCAAATCTAGAGGTACTGCAATTATTATTCGTAAAGGAATTCCATTTAAATCAAAGAACACTATTTTAGATAAGGAAGGGAGATATCTTATAGTAGCAGGGGAGATCAATAATATGCCAATTACGCTGGTAAACATATATGCGCCCAACTTTGATAACCCTCAATTTTTTAATAAAATTCTGAATATAATTGCAGAATCTAATTATCAAAATGTTATAATCGGAGGAGATTTTAATTGTGTTTTAGATCCTTATTTAGATAAATCGATGCAAAAACAAAAAGGTCAGACGAAATCTAAAACCAGTGAACTTTTACACACATATATGGAAAACACAAATATAACAGATGTATGGAGGATTGCAAACCCGACGGGAAGGGATTACTCGTTTTATTCAATGGTGCATAAAACATATTCACGGATAGACTATTTTCTTGTGGATACAAAATTAATTTCGCAATCTCTGAATCCTAAATATCATATTAATGCGATCTCAGATCATTCTCCGTTAACTTTTGTTCTAAAACTAGAAGGAATGTCTATGAATAAACCGTTCTGGAGGTTTAACTCACAAATTTTAAAAGACCCTCAAGGGAGTATCTATCTAAAAAAACAGATGGATCTATTTTTTGAGTTAAATGATACACCAGAGATATCCCCCACGTTATTATGGGAATCCTTCAAAGCATTTATAAGAGGAGTTATTATTTCATTTCAAGCTTATCAAAATAAAAAGAATAAGAATGAACAAAGACACTTAGAAGATCAAATAAAACAGTTAGATATAGATAATGCTAAAGACCCAACTATGGATAAACATAATAAAATACTACTACTGAAATTTCAGTTAAATAAATTACTGTCAGAGAAAGTTATAACATTATTTCAAATCACAAAACAAGAACACTTCGAATTCGGGGACAAACCCCACAAACTTCTAGCACGACAACTTAAAAAACGGGAAAAAGAGAATGCAATATTAAAGATTAAATCAGATAGAGGGGAAGTATTAACACTACCCAAGGATATTAATAAAAGATTTGCTCAATTTTACCAGAATCTATACACATCTAAAACGTCAATAGACAATAATAAAATCTCAGAATTTTTAGATAATTGTAATCTACCACAATTAGAACGCAGGGAACAAGAGGAACTGGGAGCACAAATTACTTCTAAGGAGATAGAAGACACAATAAAAACACTAAAAAATGGAAAAACACCAGGACCAGACGGATTCAGTAATGAATTTTATAAATCTTTTTATGATATAGTTACTCCACGATTACAAAAAATGTATACATATGCTTATAAAGAGCAAAACCTACCTGAAACACTAGCGGAATCAGCGATCATATTAATACTTAAAAAAGATAAAAATATAGAAGAACCAGGATCATATAGAGCTATTGCTTTGTTAAATACGGATCAGAAAATAATAGCAAAAACATTAGCCAATAGATTAAGCAAGTATGTTAGTAGACTAATACATGAGGATCAAACAGGATTTATACCTAAGAGACACTCATTTAATAATTTGAGACGTTTGCTTAACATAATGCATTCACATAAATCTAATGACCAAGAGTTAGCTATCATCTCACTGGACGCAGAAAAAGCGTTTGATCAAGTAGAATGGGACTATATGATCAAAGTATTGCAAAAATTCCAATTGGGAGAAAACTTTATTGCATGGATAAAACTACTATATAACAAACCTACGGCTAGAATACTAACTAATAATATATTATCTTCAAAATTCGAATTATCTAGGGGCAACAGACAAGGATGTTCACTATCACCGCTGTTATTTGCTTTGGTAATTGAACCCCTTGCTGAAAAAATAAGAACACACTCGAATATTCACGGTTATAACACAAAATATTCAAACAACAAACTATCCCTATATGCTGATGATGTACTACTGTACATCACAAAACCACAAATTAGTATACCAAATATATTAAACTTAATTGAGGACTTTGGATCCTTTTCAGGATATAGAATAAATTGGAACAAAAGTGAAATTATGTCGATTAAACCAAAAGACTTAACACATCTCAGGAAATTCCCTTTTAAAATAGCTATGGAAAAATTCAAATATTTAGGAATTGAGATTACTAGAAATTACCATGATATGTTTAAAGCTAATTATAATCCCCTACTTAAGAAATTAAATAATCTGATTAAATTTTGGAAAACACTTCCGATGTCCTTAATAGGTAGGATAAATGCTATAAAAATGATTTTCTTACCACAAATCCTTTACCTATTTCAATCAATACCTATATATCTCCCAAAAAAGTTTTTCAAAAAACTGGACTCAGACATTACAAATCCCACAGAATACAAAGAACACACCTTAACAAACGAAAAGAGTTGGGGGGTCTAGCGCTCCCTAACTTTATGTATTATAACTGGGCAGTAAATATTAAAAATATGATTCACCTGCTGGACAATTCTGCCCAGCAGGTGGACTGGATTATAATGGAAAAAGGGGATTGCTCCCCGAATAATATAGGAGCGATTATTCTCTCTCCAATAAATTTGAATAATAAAAATTATAATAAAAATCCAATTATATATAGCACTATTAGAACATGGAAGCAAATAAAACAGAATCTAAAATTAAGAAACCTATCTCTCTTAATACCAATAGTCAATAACCCATCGTTTAAACCTTCAATCATAGATAAAGCATTTATACAATGGGAAAGAATGGGAATTAAAACGCTCGAAGATCTGTATGAATTAGAAAAATTACTATCATTCCAACAACTACAACTGAAATATAATTTGAAAAATAATCAATATTTTAAATATCTACAAATCTGTGACTATTTGAAAACACACACAAAAGATTATTATAATATGCCTTCCGACTTACTAGATGAAGCAATGAAGACAAAGGCGGAATCAGTTAATTTAATATCATACTTATATAATATCATCTTAAATATAGAAATACCCACAACAGATGGAATTAGAAGAGATTGGGAACAAGATCTAGGTATAAAAATATCAAAAGAGAGTTGGGATAATCATTTATTACAGGTGCATAAATGCTCGATCAACGTACGACATACGCTTATCCAATTTAAAACATTACATAGATTATATTATTCAAAAACCAAACTAAATAAAATCTTTCCTAACGTCTCACCAATCTGTGATAAATGTATATGTCAAGAAGCTACCATAGCACATTCTTTTGTTTTTTGTACAAAAATCCAAAAATTCTGGTTTGAAATACTTGATATTTTTTCAAAATTAATCAAAATAAAACTGGTACCAAAACCAGAATGGATTATTTTTGGAATATCGGAAGGTATTCCTGAATTAAACGTGTATCAGAAGAATTTACTCAATTATGGGCTAATAATGGGAAAAAAGCTTATACTTAAATTCTGGAAAAATGCGCCCACACCAACAATAAAAATGTGGACATCAAATATGTTGGAAACATTACATCTGGAAGAGATGAGATTCCTCCTAGTAGGCAAAGCAGATCAATTTCAAAAGACGTGGTCTACGTTTTTGGACCTATTACAAGCATGAGGTGCAATAGTAATTTAGAAAAACAAATAAATAAATAAAAGGTATCTGGACCTGGTAATGGGAGGTAAAATAAAAACAGACTTGGTTGGTAGTTCCTTCTCTATGAAGTATGGTATAAGAGTTATAATAGAGCGATTGTTCCTTCTTTCTTTCTCTTTTTTTTTCTAGGGTCTATTTTCTAACTTTACTTCCTTCTCTAACTTCTTTTCTAAGGGGCTTTCTTTTCCCAACACTCTTTTGCACTTCACAACCTTTGTGCACTTTCTTCACTTTTCTTACTTCTTTCTTTTTCTTTCTTAAAGTTTAAAAAAGTGAAGCGGTACAAAAAATGTATTAATATATACGTGTTGTACATTACTGTAATCTACCGTACTTCTAAAAAATAAAAAAAATAAAAAAAAATAAAAAAAAAAAAAAAAGAAACATAGAAAATAGGTGCATTCGGCCCTTCGAGCCAGCACCGCCATTCATTGTCATCATGGCAGATTATCTCCTGTCAATAACCCGTGCCTGCCTTCTCCCCATATCCCTCGACTCCACTAGCCCCTAGAGCTCTATCTAACTCTCTCTTAAATCCTTCCAATGATTTGGCCTCCACTGCCCTTTGTGGCAGGGAATTCCATAAATTCACAACTCTGGGTGAAAAAGTTTTTTCTCATTCTCAATCTTAAATGACCTCCCCTTTATTCTAAGACTGTGGCCCCTGGTTCTGGACTCCCCCAACATTGGGAACATTTTTCCTGCATCTAGCTTGTCCAGTCCTTTTATAATGTTATATGTTTCTATAAGATCCCGCCTCATCCTTCTAAACTCCAGTGAATACAAGCCTAGTCTTTTCAATCTTTCCTCATACGACAGTCCCGCTATCCCAGGGATCAATCTCGTGAACCTACGCTGCACTGCCTCAATCACAAGGACTGTCCGACCCACTCAGTGCGTCGGACAGTCCTGGGTGAGAAGATTCTAGTCCTCAAGGTAAAACACTTGGACAATGCCTGGAGATGCATCTCCAACCAGGACCATTGTGTCTCTGCAGTCAGGACTCCTACAGGTCGGACCAATATTAAGGTAGTCAAATATATTTAGTCTACCTCAAGAGATTAAGTTTTGAAGAATCCCAACCCAGAATTACCAATTCATGTTCTCCAGCGATGTTGCTGCACCCATCGAGTTGCTCCAGCACCGACACAAATTACAAGCACAGCAACACCCCAGTTACATCAAATACCCATTATATTTCACAAATGTTCTCCCAACCTTGTTGCCTGATGCCTTACTCCTCACGTGGGCATTTAAACGTTAGATATAAACAAACATTCAGTGGTGTCCAGATGGTTACAAATACCTGGAAAAACCCAACCCCCCAGAGCTTCAGTCAAAAATATTATACTCTACTTTCCCTGTAAAAGGAGCCAACTGCAACCAGGGAACATGGCTCTGTCCAAAGACAAAGTGCTGGAGGCATTCAGCAGTACAGGCACAATCTGCCTAACTGCAAGTGGAATGGACAGATGACATCTCAGGTCAGCAACCTACCTCAGACTGATGAAAGAGAGTGAAAAGAGGCAGAGGCACACAGGACAAAGCCAGCAAGTAAATAGGTGGTACATGTGAGGCGTGATGAGCATATGGATGAAGCCAAAGGCTCAAGGTGAAAGGGACAAAATGCCAAATAAGCAGAGAACGGAAATATGAAACTAGGAGAGATGGGTGGAAGGGATAGAGGGAATTTGGGACTGTTTGAGAGATGAGCGTACAAGAAACGACTATTTAGTTGGTATTATAATTTTGTTATAATTTTTATTTAGTTATTTTTTATTAAGTTATTATTATTAGTTAGTTATTATTATTAAATTATTATTATTTAGTTATTATTATTATTTGGTTATTATTATTATTTAGTTATTATTATTGTTATTATTATTTAGTTATTATTATTATTTAGTTATTACTTAGTTAATGAAGGGACATATGCTCATTTCTCAACTGTCCCATATTTCCCTTTTACCTTCTAACGCCACCTCACCCTGGTTTTACATTTCACAGTTCTTGTCCTTATCCAACATATTTGATCACTTCCACCTTCAGCCTTTGGCATTTACTCCATCCATTTGCCCATCGCCCACTCACTTTGGCATTTACTCCATCCATTTGCCCATCACCCACTCACCTGTAATCCACCCATCACCTGTCCGGCAGTGCCCAACCCCAACCTCATTTCCAGCTCTCCCCCGTATTTCAGACTGACAGCTCCCGACCCGATGAGTCATCTGTCCATTTCTTCAGAGGTTGTCAAACCCACCAAGTTCCTCCAGCACTGTGTATTTACTCACGATTCAAGCAAGGGGTGACTCGTGTTGCAAAACAAGTATGCTTTGCAACATGAGGAATTTGATTTACCATCCACTCATACCAATAAAAAGCAACAGAACACAAAGTTCAAACTCTTCCCTTCTTTGGCCTTGATCCTTCCGTTGACGGGACAATCTTGACTCCCGTAGCCGGCGGTCGGGCCGTCCGTGTCGGGGGTCCTGCATCTGGGGGTTGAATCTCAGCTCACTTGGGGTGTAGTCGAACCTTTTGCATTCTTTGGAGCTTCCGACGTCGGTCTCTACCAGAGACTGCGAGCTCTCGATGTTGAAGAAACAAATTTTGAAAAGCCATCAATAATTTAACACATTTATCCTATTGAACTGAAGAGGGTTAGAAATAGGTACCTTACCTTCCTATGACATCCATTAAGACCAAATCCAGGAAGACTCGATGCTGAAACATCAAATTAACATAACATTTTAATATTTGAAATGTTCTAACGTCCTTCTCTACAATTAGACAAAGTGCGGGAGTAACTCAGTGGGTCGGACAGTCCTGGGTGAGAAGATTCTAGTCCTCAAGGTAACAACACTTGGGGACATGTGGACAATGCCTGGAGATGTATCTCCAACTTTCAGGAGAGTTAGATAGGGCTCTTAAACATAGCAGAGTCAGGGGATGTGGGGAGAAGGCAGGAATGGGGTACTGATTGGGGATGATCAGCCATGATGACATTGAATGGTGGTAAAGGCCCGCATGGCCTACTCCTGCACCAATTGTCTATTGTCAACCAGGACCATTGTGGCTCTGCAGTCAGGACTCCTACAGGTTGGACCAATATTAAGGTAGTCAAATATATTTAGTCTACCTCAAGACATTAAGGTCTGAAGAATCCCAACCCAGAATTACCAATTCATGTTCTCCAGCGATGTTACTGCACCCATCGAGTTGCTCCAGCACTGACACAAATTACAAGCACTGCAACACCCCAGTTACATCAAATACCCATTATATTTCACAAGTGTTCTCCCAACCTTGTTGCCCGATGCCTTACTCCTCACGTGGACATGTAAATGTTAGATAAACAAACATTCAGTGGTGTCCAGATGGTTAAAAATACCTGGAAATACCCAACCCCCCCAGAGCTTCAGTCAAAAATATTAAACTCTACTTTCCTTGTAACAGGAGCCAACTACAACCAGGGAACATGGCTCTGTCCAAAGACAAAGTGCTGGAGGCATTCAGCAGTTTAGGCACAATCTGCCTGACTGCAAGTGGAATGGACAGATGACATCTCAGGTCAGCAACCTACCTCAGACTGATGAAAGAGTGTGAAAAGAGGCAGAGGCACGCAGGACAAAGCCAGCAAGTAAATAGGTGGTACATGCGAGGCGTGATTAGCATATGGATGGAGTGAATGCCAAAGGCTCAAGGTGAAAGGGACAAAATGCCAAATAAGGAAAGAACAGAAATATGAAAGTAGGAGAGATATGGGTGGAAGGGAGAGAGGGAATATGGGACTGTTTGAGAGATGAGCGTACAAGAAAGGACTAGTTAGTTGGCATTATTTAGTTATTATCATTATTTAGTTATTATCATTTAGTTATTATCATTTAGTTATTATCATTTAGTTATTATCATTTAGTTATTATCATTTAGTTATTATCATTTAGTTATTATCATTTAGTTATTATCATTTAGTTATTACTATTTTTTAGTTATTACTGTTACTTAGTTAATGAAGGGACATATGCTCATCTCTCAACTGTCCCATATTTCCCTTTTTCCTTCCAACCCCACCTCACCCTGGTTTTACATTTCACAGTTCTTATCCTTATCCAACATGTTTCATGACTTCCACCTTCAGACTTTGGCACTTACTCCATCCATTTGTCCATCACCCACTCACCAGTAATCCACCCATCACCTGTCAAGCAGTGCCCAACCCCACCTCATTTCCAGCTCTCCCCCATATTTCAGACTGAGAGCTCCCGACCGGATTAGTCATCTGTCCATTTCTTCAGAGGTTGTCAAACCCACCAAGTTCCTCCAGCACTGTGTATTTATTCACGATTCAAGCATGGGGTGGCTCGTGTTGCAAAAATGGTATGTTTGCAACTCGAGGAATTTCATTTACCATCCACTCATACCAATAAAAAGCAACAGAACACAAAGTTCAAACTCTTCCCTTCTTTGGTCTCCCACGGTCTGGGGCCTCGAGCCTTCCGTTGACGGCACGATCTTGACTCCCGTAGCCAGCGGTCGGGCCGTCCCTGTCGGGGGTCCTGCATTGGGGGGTTGAATCCCAGCTCACTCGGGGTCTAGTCGAACCTTTTGCGTTCTTTGGAGCTTCCCGACATCAGTCTCTACCAGAGACTGCGAGCTCCTCGATGTTGAAGAAACAAATTTGGAACAGCCATCAATAATGTAACACAATTATTCCATTAAACTGAAGAGAGTTAGAAATAAGTGCCTTACTATGACCTCCAAAGACCAAATCCAGGTAGACTTGATGCTGAAAAATCTAATTAACATAACATTTTAATGTTTGAAATGTTCCAACGTCCTTCTCTACAATTAGACAAAGTGCAGGAGTAAAGAAGTGGGTGGGAAGATTCTAGTCCTCAAGGTAAAAACACTTGGACATGTGGACAATGCCTGGAGATGTATCTCCAACCAGGACCATTGTGTCTCTGCAGTCAGGACTCCTACAGGTTCGACCAATAAGGTAGGCAAATATATTTAGACTAAAATTCTTACGGTCTGAAGAGTCCCAACCCAGAATTACCAATCCATATTCTCCAGTGACATTGCTGGACCCATCGAGTTGCTCCAGCACTGACTTGCAATTTACAAGCCCAGCAACACTCCAATTACCCCATCAAATACACATTGAATTTCACAAGTGTTCTCCCAACCTTGTTGCCCAATGCAGTACTCTAAACGTGGACATTGAAACGTTCTATATAACGTGGTGTCCAGTTGGTTAAAAATACCTGTAAAAACTCAACCCCCCAGATTTTCAGTCAAAACCTGTCTAGTCAGGGTGGAAAGGCCATGAGCAGAGCCAATGATGAGAGTAGAACCGAGAGTACTGAAGAAATGGATAGTAACAATGTAGATGCACCCAAATGTATGGTGAGACAACGAGCTAGAGTAACTCAGCGGGTCAGGCAGCATCACTGGTGAGAAGGAACAGGTGACATTTTGGGTCGAGACCATCATTAAGACCCCGTAACGTTCAACGCTCTTGCTAATCAAGAATCTATCTCCAACTTAAAAATATCCATCGACAGCCTCCACAGCCCTCTGTAGCAGTGACTTATACAGATTCACCGCTCTCCGACTAAAGAAATTCCTCACTGTGCAGTATGCTGTGCAATGCAGTAAGTGTGGACAAAAAGATACTCCTGTCTACGTTCTCCAGAGATGCTGCCTGACCAGAGTTAAACTTGTACTTTGTCCACGTCACATGGGCCTGCAGTGCAGCGGATCACCACACGGTGGGAGTGTTGACCACAAATTGGATGGGTCTGCAGTGCAGCGGATCACCACACCGTGGGAGTGTTGACCACAAATTGGATGGGTCTGCAGTGCAGTGGATCACCACACGATGGGAGTGTTAACCACAAACTGGATGGGCCTGCAGTGCAGCGAATCACCACACGGTGGGAGTGTTAACCACAAATTGGAGCGACCTGTTGTACAAATTCCTGCACATTGGGAGTGCTGTCTATAAATTAGAAATAATTGTTCTCTTTACTGCAAAATGGTCCTTTATTGGTCTGTGACCCGTTTCCTTTCCCTGTAATGCACCCATTGTACAAATGCCAAAGTTTGTAAAAGCCCTCAAACCAGGGAAGATTTGGGATGAAAATCAAGGAATTGCAGGTGCTGGTTTACAAAAAAAATAGACAGCGCTGGAGTAACTCATCAGGTCAGGCAGCATCTCTGGAGAACATTTATAGGTGACGTTTCAGAACAGGACCCTTCTTCACATTGTACTAAAATAAATACATACTCGCTAGAATTTAGGAGATTGAGAGGGGATCTTATAGAAACTTACAAAATTCTTAAGGGTTTGGACAGGCTAGATGCAGGAAGATTGTTCCTGATGTTGGGGAAGTCCAGGACAAGGGGTCACAGCTTAAGGATAAGGGGGAAATCCTTTAAGACTGAGATGAGGAAAAACTTTTTCACACAGAGAGTGGTGAATCTCTGGAACTCTCTGCCACAGAGGGTAGTTGAGGCCAGTTCATTGGCTATATTTAAGAGGGAGTTAGATGTGGCCCTTGTGGCTAAGGGGATCAGGGGGTATGGAGAGAAGGCAGGTATGGGATACCGAGTTGGATGATCAGCCATGATCATATTGAATGGCGGTGCAGGCTCAAAGCGCCGAATGGCCTACTCCTGCACCTATTTTCTATGTATCTATGTATCTATTAAGACCAACTAAAGTGTGGAAACAGGCCCTCTGGTCCACCAAGTCAGCACAATCCAGCAATCACCCCGTACGCTAGCACTATCCTACACACTAGGGACAGTTTACTAAAACCAATTAACCTGCAAATCTGAATGTCTTTGGTGTTGGAAGCCAGAACACCTGGAGAAAACCCACATGGTCACAGGCAGAACATACAAACAACACATGTTGTCAGGATTGAACCCAGGTCTCTGGCGCTGTGAGGCAGCAACTCTACCACTGTGCTGCCCAATCTTTCCCAAACATTGAAACCCAAGAGGTTTTGAAACAGGGGCCTTACCTTAAAGTAATCTCCAGAAAGACCAGATCACAAGAGTGGACAAAGATGTACAAAACAGTCAAATTAATACACCACAAATATTAAACTCTACTTTCCCTGTAACAGGAGACAAACCACAATTACATTAACCTGGGAACACGGCTCTGTCTAAAGACAGTGCTGGAGGCATTCAGCAGTTCAGGCACAATCTGCCTGACAGCAAGTGGAATGGACAGATGACATCTCAGGTCAGCAACTTTGCTCTGGCTGATGAAAGAGAGTAAAAAGAGGCAGAGGCACGCAGGACAAAGCCAGCAAATAAATAGGTGGTACATGTGAGCCGTGATGAGCATATGGATGGAGTGAGTGCCAAAGGCTCAAGGTGAAAGGAACAAAACGCCAAATAACTAGGAGAGATACGAGTGGAAGATAGAGAGGGAAATATGGGACTGTTTGAGAGATGAGCGTACAGAGGAAGGGAAAGGACCAGTGTTAGGTAGTGAGTTAATTAGTGAGTTAATTAGTTAGTCAGTTAGTCAGTCAATTCGATAATTAGCACATAAGAGTGTTTGGGGGGGGGGGGGGGGGTGAAGGGAACTCATCTCTCATCTCCTTGTCCTATATTTCCTTTTTACCTTCCCAACCCACTTCCCTATGGCTTTACATTTCACAGCTCTTGTCCTTATCCAACACGTTTTATCACTTTCACTTTCAGCCTTTGTCACTTACTCCACCCATCTGCCCATCACCCACTCACCTGTATCCACCCATCACCTGTCAGGCAGTACCCCACCCCCACCTCATTTCCAGCTTTCTCCCGTATTTCAGTCTGAAGGCTCCCGACCGGATTAGTCATCATCTGTCCATTTCTTCAGTTACTGCCTGACCCACCAAGTTCCTCCAGCACTGTTGTTTATGCTCAAGATTCCAGCGCCCCGAATTGAAAGAACCATGAATAGAAAATTAGAGATAGTGTGGAAACAGGCCGTCTGGCCCACCGAGTCTGCACAATCCAGCGGTCACCCCGTACACTAGCACTATCCTGCACAATAGGGACAGTTTACTAAAACCAATTAACCTACAAATCTCCAAGCCAGCCTACAGATGCTGCTTGACCCATCGAGTTCCTCCAGCTCGGCTTTTATTGTTAAAGATCCAGCATCCTGAATTATAAAACCCTTGACCAAAAATAAATAGGAAACCCCATTGTTAATCTTTCAAAAACTTATCCCACTGAAACCAAAAGAGGGGTTGAAATAGGGACCTTACCTTCACACCATCTCCATGAAGATCAAATCCAGATAGACTGGATAAAGTTGCAGGAACATTACAGGGCGTGCAGCAGTTCACAATATCAGAGGAAACCCGACCGCAACAGACCAGACTTTACTTTAACTGACAAAAACATTGAATTAAATGAGACTTGTGTATCGGGAGAACAGCAATGGGGAAGAAGTTTATTCCATCTTACACCAACATTTGGCAGAACGGGAAGAGACAGTCTAACCACAGCAGACACTTCCAGCAACGCAGGTCCAGTCCTTGGAGATCCTGGGTGGAAACGAACAAATTATTCAGAGGATGAAAGCAGAAAGCAAACAGATTGCAGCAACACAGACACGCGCCAAACCAAATATAGATTTAGACCAACTCTAAAGAACTACAGTAGGGTGAATGGAAGGGACAGGATTGGTAAATTGTAATAAGACTCAAGAGCCATGACTATTAAACTTACTTTCCCTCAGATAACTTTAACCAAGGAATAACTAGGTCAGAAACAGTGCTGGAGGTACTCAGTGGGTCAGGCACCATCTGCCAGACTGCAAAGGAATGGACAGATGTTTCAGATCAGGACCTTTCTTCAGACTGATGGAGTTGGGAGAAAGCTGGAAAGAGATGGGAGCAGGACAAAGCCTGGTGAGTGATGCTGGATACAGTTGGGGCTGATTAGCAGAGAGGGGAGTAGTGACAAAGGCTGGAGGTGAAGAGGAGACAAATATCAGACAAGAAGAGGTGAGACATGCAAAGCCAGAGGGAGGGATCTGGGAAAGACAGGAATGTGGGACAAGGATGAGCGTACATTAGAGGGGAAAGGAGTAGGGTGACCGGAGTGTTGAGTGAGGTGCACACCAGGGTGGGGAGTGTAGGGAAAGAGAGGGTGTCCCTTCATCAGTACTCATCCCCATCTCCAAATCACATTCCCTTTTATCCCTTCTGGTCCCATTACACCCGCAGACCCGTCCCATCACACCCGTCCCCACACCCGTCCCATCACACCCGTCCCATCACACCCGTCCCTCACCCGTCCCATCACACCCGTCCATCACACCGTCCCATCACACCCGTCCCATCACACCCGTCCCATCACACCCGTCCCATCACACCCGTCCCATCACACCCGTCCCATCACACCCTCCCATCACACCCGTCCCATCACACCCGTCGACCTCGCTCCAGCTTTACATTTCACACCTCTGAACTGTTTTGTCACCTTTTCACCTCTAGTCTTTGTCCTTTTCTCCACCATCTGCCCATCACCCCTTCACCTGTATCCACCCATCACTTGCCAAGCTTTGCCCCATTTCCCTTTTCCAACCTTCTTCAACTACTCCAGTCTGAAGGCTTCCAAGCTGATAAGTCATCTGTCCATTTCCTCCACAGATGTTGCCTGACCCACCGAGTTCTGCCAGCACTCTTTATTTGTTCCATTGCATGGCCAAAACCCAGAATAAATCCCTGTTAGGATGAAGGCCAAGACAATGAGGAAGTGGAGAGTCTAATGAAGGCAAGTGGATTTGGCAAGGGTAATGATATCATGGGCCAGACCAAAGTGGCCGTTCCCCAGCCAAGACCTCAGATTGGATGAGTCTTCAGGTCACCGTTTCCTCAAGCACAAGTACACACCACGCAAAGTCCAGAGACAGAAAGCAGCGCCATCCAGTCAAGTGCTGACAGGAGAAGGTGATCACTGGTATCATGCTGGTGGAGGGGATTCCACCACATTGGCATGTGGAACCAATATCTCACCCCCATACATCCCCCTCACTGTTCCCACCCTGACCAACAGCCCCAGGTACAGGCAGAAACTCACTACTAAATAGAGACACAAGTACATACCAGTGATCCCTGTTAAACTCCTTCAAGTAGGCCCAGACCACAACTTTAGTGAATAAACCCTAACGAGGGGGAGGGGAAATGTAATCTTTAAACTAAAGTGGCCCCAAACTGAGACAGACCGAGCCCAATTAAAGAAAATAATTGTTAATCTTTCCCAAACATTCATCCACACTGAAGTCCAAGAGAAGATTCTAAACAGGGCCTTACCTTTGTACCAACTCCATAACCATATTCACATAGACCAAGTTATATTCAAAACAAACCAATGTCATGTTAGTGATTTGAAGTCTGTTGATATCCTCCTTCACACTGGACACCTAGAGAGGAAGAGATTCCAATTGAAATTAAATGCCATGAGAAACAGGATCAGCCATTGAAAGGATTGTAGTGAACCCTACAGGGTAGCAGAATACATTGACCACTGTAATTCACTGGCACAGCAACATGCCAGCTTTGTTGAAGGGCAGCACAGTGGCACAGTGGTAGAGTTGTTGCCTTACAGCGCCAGAGACACGGGTTCTGTACGGAGTTTGTACATTCTCCCAGTGACCAAGTGGGTTTTCCTCAGAGATCTTCACTTTCCTCCCACTATAGAAACTTACAAAATTCTTAAGGGGTTGGACAGGCTAGATGCAGGAAGATTATTCCCAATGTTGGGGAAGTCCAGAACAAGGGGTCACACAGTTTAAGGATAAGGGGGAAGTCTTTTCGAACCGCGATGAGAAAATCATTTTTTACACAGAGAGTGGTGAATCTGTGGAATTCTCTGCCATTGAAGGTAGTTGAGGCCAGTTCATTGGCTATATTTAAGAGGGAGTTAGATGTGGCCCTTGTGGCTAAAGGGATCAGGGGGTATGGAGAGAAGGCAGGTACAGAATACCGAGTTTGATGATCATATTGAATGGCGGTGCAGGCTCGAAGGGCCGAATGGCCTACTCCTGCACCTATTGTCTATGTTTCTAAATGTGAAACTTACCATGTCACATGAAGAGTTCTCCCCGACACTGCCCCTGATACCGTACCCTTTACCATGGACATTGAAACCCTGGGCACAAACAGAAACAGATAGGAGCATACAGGTAGTTCAAATATCTGGAGAGACACACCATGACAAACCAGATACTACTTTAACTGACAAAGAAATACTTTGAATTAAATGAGACGTACAAGTAAAGGAACAGTAGTGAAGTTTGGCCCAGTTTATGCAACATTTCGCAGAATGGGGAAGACAGTCTAACCCTGGCAGACTCTTCCTGCATCAGAGGCCCCAGTCTTTGGAGATCCTGGGTGGAAACTGACACTAATTGGTCACCCCTTTAGAAAGGAGCAGAGAGGAGAGTATAGATGGTTTATGCATGCAACAATGATATAGCTACCTCACTACTACTAACCACGCCTTAGTTATCAAGTATAAGAACTCTCTCTCTCTCTCTCTTGCTCCTCCCTAGTTCCAGCATGATGACAGACTGGGTGCAGTCAGTGCAGGAACGTGTTTAACCCGAGTTATCATTAAATGTTAAGTAAAGCTACAAGTGAGTCAGACTTAACTTCTTTACATAGTGTCAGCAAGTTAAAACGCGCGCCTCCTGTTTATCGGGTTTTATTTCTTTGAAAGTGTTGCTTTATCGGAGTTTTGTACCTTTTTCACTATGGCATCCTCGTGCCCTAAACGCTCGCCCCTAGTCTTTGATGCCGACATAGCGGAGCGCTGGGCGACTTTTGAAATGGACTTCACACATTACATTAATATCGTTGATCGCAACGATCCCGACATCGTTAAAGCTTCTCTCCTACTGAACCTGGCTGGTCCGGATGCTATGAGGAGAGCACGAGCCTTCGCCTATGATCCCGCGGTCCGGGATGAAAACGATCAGGTTCAAGTACCTGCGGAGTCTGCCAATGATCCGGTATGTCTACTGCGAAAGTTTGCTGAGATTTGCGACTTGCCCTCTAACCGCATTTTAGAGCGAGCCAAGTTTTTCACGAGGAAACAGCCTGATGAACCTGTTGAATGTTTTATTGCTGACCTGCAATATCTCGCCCAGAGGTGCCGATTTGAAAACATGACTGACCAGCTTACCAGGGACTTTCTAGTGACAGGTATGCTGGATCAGAAACTGCGATCGGAGCTATTGAGAAGGCCAGATCTTACTCTGACCGACGCAATGCACGCATGCAGGTTGGCTGAAGTCGTTGACCCGCTGTTCGGACAGCGGGAGTCTGTTGGTCGTTCGATCAATTTAACTGGTCTCAACAGACCGCGTCCTAAAATTGACAACTCTAGACCCGCGCCGCGGGCAGGCTACGTCCCCGGACGACATGTCGTTAAAAGGTGCCCTAATTGCAATTATGTGCATTCGATGCAGTCACAGTGCCCGGCTTACGGGAAATCATGCAATGTCTGTAAGAAATTGAATCATTTCTCGGCGGTTTGCCGTTCCCATGGGAACTTACCCCCAGCTTCTAGACAAGTATTAAACAACCTGGCACAAGTTGATAGCGATTTTGGTTCCCAGTCCTCTCCACACTGCCGACGACTGAGCCAATTAGCTCTCAAGGAGATGCTAGTGTATTTACACTCCTACACGCACCTGCTCGCCTCCCTGATCCATCGGTCCTCATTACTGTCAACAACTGTTCTTTCTCAGCTAAGCTCGACACGGGGGCAAAGGTCAATGTTATGTCAACAAGCCTGTTCAGAAAGATTAGGCATAATGAGCTACTCACTTCAGATCGTTCGACTTTACGTGCTTATGGGGGCGAGGTGCTGAAACCTGGGGTCGAGGCCACTGTTTCTCATGCTCAGGGACAGTTCTACTGGCCTGGTATGGCCAAATACATCAGGGACCGAGTGTCCTCTTGTTCCTCCTGCAACAACCTTGCCCCACACCAGCAGCGTCAGCCTCTTTTGCAGCAGCCAGCGCCTACCATGCCCTGGACATCGCTGGCTGCCGACATATTCGAATGGCGGGGCAAGCAGTTTCTCGTCCTGGTGGACTCGTACTCCAACTGGTTCGAGGTTGACCTCCTTCCTTCCATCACCTCCGAGATAGTCATCAGCAAACTGCGTAAGCACTTCGCCACCTTCGGTGCCCCTGTCCGCTTGCGGACCGACAATGGCCGGCAATTTACAAGTGCCGAGTTCAAGGCTTTCGCTGCCAGGTGAAACTTCCATCACTACACCAGCAGCCCCGAGTGCCCTCAGAGTAACGGCCTGGCCGAACAGGCCGTGCAGAGTGGTAAGGGTCTGCTGGAGCAGTCCCGCCTGTCTAACTGCGATTTCTACCTGGGCTTAATTAACCTACGTAACATCTCCCGGGACCCGACCATGGGTTCCCCTGCCCAGCGTCTGATGTCAAGGATGACAAGACCACCTATGCCAATCGTCCAGCAGTCCCTGCTACCCAAAGTGCTCGATCCTGCCACTGTCCAACAGCGGATCGAACAGAAGCACGAGGTTCAACGACGTTCCCACGACAAGTCCTGCTGACCTCTGCTGCCTCTACTACCCGGCCAGGTCGTTCGGATGCGGACCACCACCGTGGTTGGTGTGGACGACTCTCCAAGATCCTACCAGGTAGATTATGATGGGACTGCCAATCGGCAGAGCCGTCAACACCTGTTGGCTGTGAACGAGCCGAAGCCTCCACCTGCGGCTCCTCATGCTCCTCCATTGCGGTTCCCGCCTGCTGCTACCGATCACCCTGCTGCTCCCTGCATGCCCCAGTCCCCTCGCTTGTTGCATTCTCCTCCTCCGTTGCCGCCGGGTTTTGGTCGGGTTGCTTCACCTCCTGCACGTTCGCCTCCTCCCCCCGTCTCTCCAGCTCCGACTGCGTCTCCTTCTCCTTCTCCTTTAACATTCTTGCCTGCTTCCGCTACGCCTTCTTTTCTTTCCAATGGGGGGGGGGGGGGCGCTGTACGCACGCGTTCGGGTCGCATTGTTAAGCCGCCTGTCCGCTACGCCGACTTTGTTTAAACTAGCATGCTGTGTGTAATGACACCACCTCGGCTCCAATTCTAATTGATTTCTAAGGGGAAGGATGTAGATGGTTTATGCATGCAACCAATGATATAGCTACCTCACTACCACTAACCACGCCTTAGTTATCAAGTGTAAGAACTCTCTCTCTCTCTCTCCTCCCTGGTTCCAGCATGATGACAGACTGGGTGCAGTCAGTGCTGGAATGTGTTTAACCCGAGTTATCATTAAACGTTAAGTAAATCTACAAGTGAGTCAGACTTAACTTCTTTACAGAGAGGAAATGGATTCTGGCAACAGACACAAACATACTAAACCAAATATAGATTTAGACCAATTCCAAACAAAGCTACAGTTGGGTGAAGGGAAGGCGCAAGATTACCTAATTGTAATGATTTAAACACGTGTCATGAACATTAAACTACTTTCCCTGCAACAGCAGCCAACTAGGATTACTTTAACCAGGGAATGTAACCTGGTCTAAAACAAAGTGCTAGAGTTACTTGGCAGATCAGGCACCATCTACCCGACCACAAAGGAAATGGACAGATGATGTCGTTTCCTGTTGGGACCCTTTCAGACTGATGGAGTCAGGCAGAGAAAGTGGGAAAGAGGTGGGAGCAGGACAAAGCCTGTTATGTGATTAGTGGATACAGGGGAGAGGGTGGTGGGTTGTGACATTGGCTAGGGGTGACAAGGAGACAAAAGGTGCAACAGATGAGAAGAGTGAAACATAAAGCTGGAGGGAGGGATACGGGTGGAAGGGGATAGAGTGAAATATGAGACTGGTTTGGGAGGTGAGCATACACAGGGAAGGAGCAGAGTGACCAAGGTGTTGAGGAAGTGTTCACACCAGGATGGGGGTGTGCAGGGAAAGAGGGGGTTCCCATCACCAGGGTGGTGGTGCAGGGAAAGAGGGGGTTCCCATCACCAGGGTGGGGGTGCTGGGAAAGAGGGGGTTCCTATCACCAGGGTGGGGAGGTGCAGGGAAAGAGGGGGTTCCCATCACCAGGGTGGGGTACTGGGAAAGAGGGGGTTCCTATCACCAGAGTGGGGAGTGCAGGGAAAGAGGGGGTTCCCATCACCCTAACAAAAGGATTTCAGTATAGGAGTAAAGAGGTTCTTCTGCAGTTGTATAGGGCTCTGGTGAGACCACATCTGGAGTATTGTGTCCAGGTCTCCTACTTTGAGGAAGGACATCCTTGTGATTGAGGCAGTGCAGCGTAGGTTCGCAAGATTGATCCCTGGGATGGTGGGACTGTCATATGAGGAAAGATTCAAAAGAATAGACTTGTATTCACTGGAGTTTAGAAGGAAGAGTGCTGACATGGATAGAGAAGAGGTTGGCAGACAGGAAACAAAGAGTAGGGATTAACGGGTCCCTTTCAGAATGGCAGGCAGTGACTAGTGGGGTACTGCAAGGCTCGGTGCTGGGACCGCAGCTATTTACAATATACATCAATGATTTGGATGAAGGGATTCAAAGTAACATTAGCAAATTTGCAGATGACACAAAGCTGGGTGGCAGTGTGAACTGTGAGGAGGATGCTATGAGAATGCAGGGTGTCTTGGACAGGTTGGGGGAGTGGGCAGATGCATGGCAGATGAAGTTTAATGCGGATAAATGTGAGGTTATCCACTTTGGTAGCAAAAACAAGGCAGATTATTATCTAAATGGCGTCAAGTTGGGAAAAGGGGAAGTACAACGGGATCTGGGGGTCCTTGTTCATCAGTCTATGAAAGTAAGCATGCAGGTACAGCAGGCAGTGAAGAAAGCAAATGGCATTCAATTCAATTCAATTCAATTTTATTTGTCTTTTGGACAAATTTGTCATTTGGACCCCTTGAGGTCCAAACGAAATGTCGTTTCTGCAGCCATACAATACAAAACGAAGAAGACCCGAGACACAACACAATTTACACATACATCCATCACAACGCTGTGATGGAAGGCAAAAGGCATGTTGGCCTTTATAACAAGAGGACTCAAATATAGGAGCAAAGAGGTCCTTCTGCAGTTGTATAGAGATATAGTGAGACCACACCTGGAGTATTGTGTGCAGTTTTGGTCCCATAATTTGAGGAAGGACATTCTTGCTATTGAGGGAGTGCAGCGTAGGTTCACCAGGTTAATTCCCGGGGTGGCGGGACTGTCATATGCTGAGAGAATGGAGCAGCTGGGCTTGTACACTGGAGTTTAGAAGGATGAGAGGGTATCTCATTGAAACATATAAGATTGTTAAGGGCTTGGACACGCTAGAGGCAGGAATCATGTTCCCGATGTTGGGGGAGTCCAGAACCAGGGGGCACAGTTTAAGAATAAGGAGTAAGCCATTTAGAACAGAGACGAGGAAACACTTTTTCTCACAGAGAGTGGTGAGTCTGTGGAATTCTCTGCCTCAGAGGGCAGTGGACGAAGGTTCTCTGGATGCTTTCAAGAGAGCTAGATAGGGCTCTTAGAAATAGCGGAGTCAGGGGATATGGGGAGAAGGCAGGAACGGGGTATTGATTGGGGATGATCTGCCATGATCATAGTGAATGGCCTCCTCCTGCACCTATTTTCTATGTTTCTATGTCACCTATCCATGTTCTCCACAGATGCAGCTGACCCCCACTGAGTTACTCCAGCACTCTGTGAAACGTCACCTATCCAGTTCTCAACAAATGCTGACTTTGACCCGCTGAGTTACTCCAGCATTTTGTCTTTTGAGCAAGAGTATCCAAATATCTTTACAAATATCTTTATAACAGTCTGTCCAGTCCAAAGCTCAATGAATGACCACTCAACACATCACACAGATTCCTTTCACCTGAAAGTCCTTCATAAGAATTCATAATAAACAAGCTGTGATTAGGGTAGTTAACATGAACCATTTCACACAAGTGGTTAACTAGTTCACATTAACTTTCCTCAACCAAGTACAATGAAGATCCACTTTAAATTCCTTGCTGTCTTCTTAATCATAACAATTAGTCATCAACTGAAAACCACTCTTCATAAAGTGCCCCAATTAAAACACAATTGGACATCTACCCAGGAGACAAATTCATTCTTGCCACTGCCTTCTTGAAGTAAATGGAACCTCAACAACAATTCTTGGCAATATCCTCATAAATCTTGACTGCACCCTTTCCAAGGGTCTCCAAAACATTGGAGACAGATCAGACCGGGAATTTTATACATCCTTACTCCAATCCACAGCAGACCAATTGTTCCAAATCACTGGGTTCAGTAAGAATGCCCCTCAGTCCTCTTCAGCCCAATATTCTACATTATCCCTGCATCTGTTCCACATTGTGCATCAATCAATAACAGTTATCACTGATCAACATTGAACAGTAAAATGTAGAAACAAAGAACTGCAGATGCTAGTCTTTTGTACCAGAGACAGGGCTGCCAACATTGGGTGAGAGTTGTGTGAGAAATTGCGAGGGAGCGTAGCGACCGAGGGGGGGGGGGGGGGGGGGAATTGTGCAATCTGGTGCATACTGTAGCGAGTCTTAATTAGATTAGGCTAAATTACATTCCTAATAACATTCCACAGTAGAGCCAGGCTCTGATCAACAGGTGCAGCACATGAATGACCTTAGTATATACATGTATGGAAATCAGATTATAATTCATGCTGCTATGCAGAGAGAAACAAAAACATAGAAACAAGGCAAGAGGAGTCAGACTTCCATCACTGTTCTGCACAAATAAATCAACCTTACCCGTAGAAAGAATAATGCCACATATTCAACCGAGCATGGTTCAATGAAATTAAGATATATATGTAAAACATATATGGAAACAGG
>CM075981.1:4145456-4202649 GCA_038087875.1 Malacoraja senta | reverse complement strand
TTGTTATGAAGGCCAACATTCGATTAGCTCAATGAGTTCCGTGCCCACCAGACTTGGAGCTCTTCTACCGTCGCCTCCGCCTCACTGCGTTCTTCCATGGGAAGGAGCCCTCGCCCCCTATTGTTGATCCCATTTCCCGCCTCCAACGGACCCCCTCCTCTTGAACCCCCCCCCCCCATGGCCTTCCAGCTTTAGACCTTTTTATTCAAAACTGCCAGCGGGACATCAACCCCCCTCAACTTCTCTACTCCCCTGTCTCACTCCAACCTCTCCCCCCTGAAGTTCAGCCATCGACTCACTCCATAACAACCCAGACTGGGTTATCAACCCCGCCGACAAGGGAGGTGCCGTGGTAGTCTGGCACGTCGATCTCTACAAAGCTGAGGACATGCGCCAACTCTCGGACACCTCCTCCTAATTACCCCTGGACCATGACCCCACAGATGAGCACCAGGCCACCATCTCTAGCACCATCACTGACTTCATCCACTCCGGCTCCCTGCTCTCCCAAGCCTCAAACCTCATCGTTCCCCAGCCCCGCACGGCCCAATTTTACCTTCTCCCCAAAATCCACAAACCTGACTGTCCTGGTAGACCCATTGTATCTGCCTGTTCGTGCCCTACCGAACTTATTTCCACATACCTCGACTCCATCCTATTCCCCCTGGTTAAATCCCTCCCTACCTATGTTCAAGACACCTCAGACACTCTCCGTCATCTCCGGGCATTCCATTCTCTAGGCCCCCATCCCCTCATCTGCACCATGGATGTCCAGTCACTCACCAACTCCATCCCCCACCAGGATGGTCTCAAAGCCCTCCGGTTCTTCCTCGACCGGAGAACCAACCAATCCCCGTCTACAGATACTCTCCTCCGCCTAGCGGAGCTGGTCCTTACCCTTAATAACTTCTCGTTTGACTCCTCCCATTTCCTCCAAATACAAGGCATAGCTATGGGCACACGCATGGGCCCCAGCTACCTCCTGCACCCACACTGACTTAATCCATTTCACCACTAACTTCCATCTGGCACTGAAATACACCTGGACCATTTCTGACACTTCCCTACCATTTCTTGACCTCACTATCTCCAACGCAGATGATAGACTTTTGACCGACATCCACTATAAACCCACTGACTCTCTATCGCTATCTAGACTACACTTCTTCCCACCCTGCTTCCTGTAAGGACTCCATCCCCTATTCCCTATTCCTCCATCTACGCCGCATCTGCTCCCAGGATGAGGTGTTCCACACCAGGGCATCGGAGATGTCATCATTCTTCAGTGAACGGGGGTTCCCCTCCCCTTCTATATGAGGCTCTCACCAGGGTCTCTTCCATACCCCGTAACACTGCTCTCTCTCCCCATCCCCCCACTCGTAACAAGGGCAGAGTCCCCCTAGTCCTCACCTTTCACCCCACTAGCCGTCACATACAACAAATAATCCTCCGACATTTTCGCCACCTCCAACGTGACCCCACCACTGGCCACATCTTCTCAACTCCCCCCATTTCTGCTTTCCGCAGAGACCGCTCCCTCCGTAATTCCCATGTCAATTCTTCCCTTCCCTCCCGTACTACCCCCTCTCCGGGCACTTTCCCTTGCAACCGCAAGAGATGCTACACTTGTCGCTTTACCTCCCCCCTCGACTCCATCCAAGGACCCAAGCAGTCGTTCCAGGTGCGGCAGAGGATCACCTGCATCTCATCCAACCTCATCTATTGCATCTGCTGCTCTAGATGTCAGCTGATCTACATCGGTGAGACCAAGCGGAGGCTTGGCGATCGTTTTGCCGAACACCAAACAAACCTGATCTCCCGGTGGCTCAGCACTTCATCTCCCTCTCCCATTCCGAATCCGTCCTTTCTGCCCTGGGCCTCCTCCATGGCCAGAGTGCGGCCCACCGGACATTGGAGGAGCAGCATCTCATATTCCGCTTGGGCAGTTTGCACCCTAGTGGCATGAACATTGACTTCTCCAATATCCGGTACTTGTGCTTGTGTGTGTTTATACACGTGTGTGTATGCATGTGTGCGTTTACGTATATACGTACATGTGTATGCACAACTGCATGTGGACGTGCAACTGTGTATATGTATGTGTACTTGTGAGTTCATATGCATGTATGCACCTGTGTTTTCATATATGTGCATGTAAGTATGTGTGTACTGTGTGTTTGTATACATGCATGTGCGTATGTGCGTATGTGTGTACGTACATGTGTGTATGTGTGTATATGTATCTGTCTGTGTGTATGTGTGTACGTACATGTGTGTATGTGTGTATATGTATCTGTCTGTGTGTCTGTGTGGGTATGTATGTGTCTGTGCCTGTGTGTGTACATGCCTGGGTGATTTGGCTAAGAGAAAGTTAAATAGAGCTCTAGGGGCTGGTGGAGTCAAGGGATATGGGGCGAAGGCAGGCACGGGTTATTGATAGGGAATGATCAGCCATGATCACAATGAATGGCCTCCTCCTGCACCTATTTTCTATGTTTCTATGTTTCTATGTTTATCCAGGGTGCACATATGAGAGCATTCTGATATATTGGGGGCATCATCAGCCCAACACAGAAACATAGAAACAAGAGCACTGATCCTTGCAGTACCCCACTAGTCACTGCCTGCCATTCTGAAAAGGACCCGTTTACTCCAACTCTTTGCTTCCTGTCTGCCAGCCAGTTCTCTATCCACATCAATACTGAACCCCCAATACCATGTGCTTTAAGTTTGCATACTAATCTCTTTTGTGGGACCTTGTCGAAAGCCTTCTGAAAGTCCAGGTATAACACATCCACTGGTTCTCCCTTATCTACTCTACTAGTTACATCCTCGAAAAATTCTATAAGATTCGTCAGACATGAATTACCTTTCGTAAATCCATGCTGACTTTGTCCAATGATTTCACCACTTTCCAAATGTGCTGCTATCCCATCTTTAATAACTGGATCATTGGGACCTCTTTTGGGGAAGGTGTGACCTGTACAGAATGGACGTGTTGCACTTGAACCCGAGGGGAACCAATATCCTGGCGGGGAGATTTGCAAAGGCTACTGGGGAGACTATAAACTAGAACGGTAGGGGGGAGGGACTCAAATAGAGAAAGATGGTAGAAAATGTGGGAGGCAGGAGGCAGAGAAGGGAAGCACTCAGACCCAAAATGTAGGGGAGAAAGAAGAAAAAGATAATAAACAGAGAATAAGTGGTGGTGGGTTTCTTAAATGTGTATATTTTAATGCTAGGAGGATTGTAAGAAAGGTGGATGAGCTTAGAGTCTGGATTCACACCTGGAAGTATGATGTTGTGGCGATCAGTGAAACATGGTTGCAGGAGGGCTGTGATTGGAAACTAAATATTCCAGGATTTTGTTGCTTCAGGGGTGATAGAATTGGAGGGGCAAGAGGTGGGGGTGTTGCATTGCTTGTCAAGGAAGATATTACAGCAGTGCTGTGGCAGGATAGATTAGAGGGCTCGTCTAGGGAGGCTATTTGGGTGGAGCTGAGAAATGGGAAAGGTGTAGAAACATTTATAGGGGTGTATTATAGACCGCCAAATGGGGAGCGAGAATTGGAAGAGCAAATATGTAAGGAGATAGCAGATATTAGTAGTAAGCACAAGGTAGTGATTGTGGAGATTTCAATTTTCCACACATAGACCGTGAAACACATTCTGTAAAAGGGCTGGATGGTTTGGAGTTTGTAAAATGTGTGCAGGATAGTTTTTTGCAGCAATACATAGAGGTGCCTACTAGAGAAGCGGCAGTGCTGGACCTCCTGTTAGGACATGAGACAGGGCAGGTGGCGGAGGTAAGCGTTGGGGAGCACTTTGGGTCCAGTGATCACAATACTATTAGTTTCAATGTAATTATGGAGAGGGTCAGAACTGGACCTAGGGTTGAGATTTTTGATTGGAGAAAGGCTAACTTTGAGGAGATGCGAAAGGATTTAAAAGGAGTGAATTGGGACATGTTGTTTTATGGGAAGGATGTGGAAGAGAAATGGAGGACATTTAAAGGTGAAATTTTAAGAGTACAGAATCTTTATGTCCCTGTTCGGTTGAAAGGAAATAGTAAAAATTGGAAGAGCCATGGTTTTCAAGGGAAATTGGACACTTGGTTTGGAAAAAGAGAGAGATCTACAATAATTATAGGCAGCATGGAGTAAATGAGGTGCTTGAGGAGTATGAAGAATGTAAAAAGAATATTAAGAAATAAATTAGAAAAGCTAAAAGAAGATATGAGGTTGCTTTGGCAAGTAAGGTGAAAGTAAATCCAAAGGGTTTCTACAGCTATATTAATAGCAAAAGGATAACAAGGAATAAAATTGATCCATTAGAGAGTCAGAGTGGACAGCTATCTGCAGAGTCAAAAGAGATGGGGGAGATACTGAACAATTTATTTTCTTCGGTATTCACCAAGGAGAAGGATATGGAATTATGTGAGGTAAGGGAAACAAGCAGAGTAGCAATGGAAAATATGAAAACGGATACGTCTCCAGGTCCTGACAGGATATTCCCTAGGACATTGAGGGAAGTTAGTGTAGAAATAGCAGGGGCTATGACAGAAATATTTCAAATGTCATTAGAAACGGGAATAGTGCCGGAGGATTGGCGTACTGCGCATGTTGTTCCGTTGTTTAAAAAGGGTTCTAAGAGTAAACCTAGCAATTATAGACCTGTTAGTTTGACGTCAGTGGTGGGCAAATTAATGGAAAGGATACTTAAAGATAATATATATAAGCATCTGGATAAGCAGGGTCTGATTAGGAACAGTCAACATGGATTTGTGCCTGGAAGGTCATGTTTGACTAATCTTCTAGAATTTTTCAAAGAGGTTACTAGGGAAATTGATGAGGGTAAAGCAGTGGATGTTGTCTATATGGACTTCGGTAAGGCCTTTGACAAGGTTCCTCATGGAAGGTTGGTTAAGAAGATTAAATTGTTGGGTATTAATGGTGGAGTAGCAAGATGGATTCAACAGTGGCTGAATGGGAGATGCCAGAGAGTAATGGTGGATGGCTGTTTGTCAGGTTGGAGGCTGGTGACTTGTGGGGTGCCTCAGGGGTCTGTGTTGGGTCCACTGTTGTTTGTCATGTGCATCAATGATCTGGATGATGGTGTGGAAAATTGGATAAGTAAGTATGCAGATGATACTAAGATAGGTGGTGTGGTGGATAATGAAGTAGATTTTCAAAGTCTACAGAGAGATTTAGGACTTTTGGAAGAGTGGGGTGAGAGATGGCAGATGGAGTTTAATGCTGATAAATGTGAGATACTACATCTCGGCAGGACAAATCAAAATAGGACGTACATGGTAAATGGTAGAGAATTGAGGAATGCAGTTGAACAGAGGGATCTAGGAATAACTGTGCATAGTTCCCTGAAGGTGGAATCTCATGTAGATAGGGTGGTAAAGAAAGCTTTTGGTGTGCTGGCCTTTATAAATCAGAGCATTGAATATAGAAGTTGGAATGTAATGTTAAAATTGTACAAGGCATTGGTGAGGCCAATTCTGGAGTATGGAGTACACTTTTGGTCGCCTAATTATAGGAAGGATGTCAACAAAATAGAGAGAGTACAGAGGAGATTTACTAGAATGTTGCCTGGGTTTCAGCAACTAAGTTACAGAGAAAGGTTGAACAAGTTAGGTCTTTATTCTTTGGAGCGCAGAAGGTTAAGAGGGGACTTGATAGAGGTCTTTAAAATTATGAGCGGGTTAGACAGAGTTGACGTGGATAAGCTTTTCCCATTGAGAGTAGGGAAGATTCAAACAAGGGGACATGACTTGAGAATTAAGGGACAGAAGTTTAGGGGTAACATTAGGGGGAACTTCTTTACTCAGAGAGTGGTAACTGTGTGGAATGAGCTTCCAGTGGAAGTGGTGGAGGCTGGTTCGATTTTATCCTTTAAAAATAGATTGGATGGGTATATGAATGGGAAAGGAATGGAGGGTTATGGTCTGAGTGCAGGTAGATGGGACTAGGGGGAAGTATTTTTTTATTTTTTTTAAATAAAAAAATAAATGTTCGGCACGGACTTGAAGGGCCGAGATGGCCTGTTTCCGTGCTGTAATGGTTATATAGTTATATGGTTAACTGACTAGCATTTTTCCCACTACCGATGTTAGACTAACTGGTCTGCAATTCCCCGATTTCCCTCTCCGACCCTTTTTATAAACAACAATTTTCTTTGAGCCATGATTGCAAAATTGACACACTGATGTGAAAGGTCTTTATTTTGCATAAAATAAAACGTTTGTACTTGGTTTGCAGCTGGAAACGTAAGGTTGCAGACATCTTTCACACGTTATGTGTTTGACTTTTGAATTCTGTCTCCTAAAGCCCCAAAAGTAAATATGCATGAGGACAGGCAATTAACTCATGTATTGTTTGTCCCCTGTTTGTTTTGAACTGTGAATCCTATCTTCAAGAAGGACCACATTAAATATGCAGAATGCAGGCAATTAAAACAGGGCTTCAATTGCAAAGGCCTCAATGGCTTCTAAGTGCATGTCTCTTTATTAAGAAATGCAGAAACATACAAAATAAGTGCAGGAGGAGGCCATTCGTCCCTTCGAGCCAGCACCACCATTCATTGTGATCATGGCTGATTGTCCCCAATCAATAACCCATGCCTGCCTCCTCCCCATATCCCTTGACTCCACTAACCCCTGGAGCACTTTCTAACTCTCTCTTAAATCCATCCAGTGTTTTGGCCTCCACTGCCCTCTGTGGCAGGGAATTCCACAACTTCACAACTCTCTGGGAAAAAAGTTTCTTCTCACCTCAGTCTTAAATGGCCTCCCCTTTATTCAAAGACTGTGGCACCTGGTTCTGGACTCGCCCAACATTGGGAACATTTTTCCTGCATCTAGCTTGTCCAGTCCTTTTATAATTTTATAAGTTTCCATAAGATAACCCCTCATCCTTATAAACTCCAGTGAAAACAAGCCTAGTCTTTTCAATCTTTCCACATATGACAGTACCGCCATCGCAGGGATCAATCTTGTGAACCTACGCTGCACTGCCTCAATCACAAGGATGTACTTCCTCAAATTAGGAGACCAAAACTGTACACAATACTCCAGATGTGGTCTCACCAGAGCCCTGTACAACTGCAGAAGAACCTCTATACTCCTATACTGAAGTCCTCTTATTATGAAGGCCAACATTCATTAGCTCAATGAGTTCCGCGCCCACCAGACTTGGAGCTCTTCTACCGTCGCCTCCGCCTCACTGCGTTCTTCCATGGGAAGGAGTCCTCGCCCCCTATTGTTGATCCCTTTTCCCGTCTCCAACGGACCCCCTCCTCTTGGACCCCCCCCCCTCATGGCCTTCCGGCTTTAGACCTTTTTATTCAAAACATCCAGCGGGACATCAACCCACTCTACAAAGAGTGCGTCGATCTCTACAAAGCTGAGGCCATGCGCCAACTCTCGGACACCTCCTCCTACTTACCCCTGGACCATGACACCACAGACGAGCACCAGGCCACTATCTCTAGCACCATCACTGACTTCATCCACTCTGGCTCCCTGCCCTCCCAAGCCTCAAACCTCATCGTTCCCCAGCCCCTCACGGCCCAATTTTACCTTCTCCCCAAAATCCACAAACCTGACTGTCCTGGTAGACCCATTGTCTCTGCCTGTTCATGCCCCACCAAACTTATTTCCACATACCTCGACTCCATCCTATTGCCCCTGGTTAAATCCCTCCCTACCTATGTTCAAGACACCTCAAACACTCTCCGTCATCTCCAGGCATTCCATTCTCTAGGCCCCCATCCCCTCATCTTCACCATGGATGTCCAGTCTCTCTACAACCATCCCCCACCAGGATGGTCTCAAAGCCCTCCGGTTCTTCCTCGACCGGAGAACCAACCAATCCCCGTCTACAGATACTCTTACCCTTAATAACTTCTCGTTTGACTCCCATTTCCTCCAAATACAAGGCGTAGCTATGGGAACGCGCATGGGCCCCAGCTACGCCTGCCTCTTTGTAGGGTACGTCGAACAATCCTTGTTCGAGATGTACCAGGGCCCCATCCCCGACCTCTACCTCTGCTACATTGATGAATGCATTGGTGCTACTGTTACGGGTCCCAGGAATGGGCACCGTAAGGCAGATAGATAACCTGTATAAAAGCAGGTGAGAGATAGCAAATGAGGACACGGTGCGTCTTAATTCATCCCCAGATTGCTTCTGCCGAGATGGGGGGAAGTGCCCTGCTGTTTCCAGTCCCCACAGCAACTGGAGTGACACAGACGTTCCGCCTCACTGCTGCACATTATAAACTGCCAATGCACCATCAAATCAATTAAATCGAGGTGGTCACACTGTCTTAGGTGCGCCACACGCTCCCCAACAACAAAAGTGGCTCCTGACACTTATTTCAAATCGCAAGTTTCCATTGGAAATAATCAACAGTCTTTCACAGACTCAAAATTATTTACAATATTCAAAATCTTCAACTATAAAAAAATATATAACTTTAGTTTGATTACATCACCACTGTGCATTCTCAATAACCCTGTACAGTACATGGCAAGTATGAATATTGGACCATAGGTGCACACTGGACTGATGGCCTGTACAGTGGGTGAGTATAGGGCATGAGGTACGTGCCAATAGTGTTCACAGCAGGAAATGGTTGATAGGTCGGATGGCCAAGAGTTGAGTAGGTGAGCCCTTGGACTGGCCGTCTTTCCCTTGTGGACCGTCTCAGTGTAGCAGGGGATCCAGGTTCAGAGTGTGAGAGAGAGTGCTCCTCGAGGTCTGCATCCGGAGACAACTCTTGCTCGTCCTCCATCTGAGGTACATCGGGGTCCGCCTGCACAATCCTCTCATCTTGTTCAGTGTCATGGGGAATGTCCTGATCATCCTCCTGTTGTAGTTCGCCCTCCTCTGTTAAATGCCTTTTCCATTGATACTTTGTCTGTATTCCAGCTTCTGGTGGCCTCAAGTCCATTTCATGTGATATTTGGACCTCCATCCGTTCTTGACTTCTTCCATGTTATCCGACTGATATGACTGAATCTTCATCCCTGTGTCGGGTCACTCGAGTGGGTGTTCTTTGTGCTTGCCCATGTTGGATTCTGGTAGGTTTACTAGGAGTCTGAGCCGGCATTCTCTCAGGCTTAGCTGCTGTCCTTGGCTCAGCCCGACTTAGGGGTATCCTCAACCAGTAACCTCCTCCTGACTCATCATCCGAGTCAGATGTCTCTGCATTCTCGGTTCTGTCTCTTATGTCACTCCTTCTCAACTGAGGTTTCCTTTGCGTTTGTGGCTTTGAAGTTGGTTTGGTCTGCTGCGATGGGAATTCCACTGGTAAATCATTGACCAGTAAAAGCAGGTTTCTATGCAGCGTCCTCAGTCTCCCTTTACCATCGTTTTCTGGATGAATAACATACACTGGGTTGTCTGAGACTTGTTCCTTCACTACATATATCCTCTTCTCCCAGTAGGAACGTAGTTTACCAGGCCCGCCTCGCTCTCCCAGATTTCTAACCAACACTCTATCCCCAGGCTTCAGGACCACTCCTCTCACCTTCTGATCATAGTAGGACTTTCCTTTTGCACTTGAAGACAGACTGTTGTTGTTAGCAATGCGGTATGCTTCCGCCATCCTTTTTTTCCACTTCTCAACATAACCTTTGTGCGTCAATGGATCTATTTCTTCAGCCAACCCAAACAAGAGATCCACAGGAAGGCGAGGGTGTCGACCATAGAGAAGATAGTGAGGGGAATAGCCAGTAGACTCATGGCGGGTGCAGTTATACGCATGTACAACCTGTGGGAGATGTTCTTTCCATGTCTCCTTTTCTTTGTCTGTCAGAGTTCGCAGCATCTGCAGCAAGGTTCGATTAAATCGCTCTGCTGGATTACTTTGCGGGTGATATGGGGATGTTCGGGAATGTCCTACTCCAGAGAGCTGGCCAAGGGTTCGAAACAGTTCATTCTCGAATTCACGTCCTTGGTCATGATGGAGCTTGTTTGGGAATCCGAAACGTGGTACAAAGTCATTGTAAATCCGTTCTGCTGCCGTCCGGCCGGACTTGTTTTTTGTAGGGTAGGCCTGAGCAAACCTTGTAAAATGGTCAATTACTACTAGGATGTACTCATAACCCCCTTTGCTCTTTTCCAGGTGTAAAAAGTCGATACAAACCATTTCCAGGGGCGAGTTAGACTTCAGACCGCCCATTGGTGCACGCACATGGACTGTAGGCTTCTTCTGTTTGATGCAACTGCACTTCTTCGTTACATAGTCCTCGACACACCTTTTCATGAAGGGCCAGTAAAACCTCTCCCTGGCGAGGTGAAGAACTCTCTCCATGCCCACATGTCCCATGTTGTCGTGGAGGTGCTTTAATACCACGGGTTGGTATTTCAGAGGTAGTACTAATTGTTTCCTACTTGTTGTTCTTCGGTACAGCAATCCATCCTCGATGCGCAAACTGCTCCACTCATGCAGAAGCTTGCATGCGGTTCCTTTCACAGTCCTTCTCATGTCGTCTGTCAATTTGCTGTTCATCTCTTTGAGCTTTAAGATCTCTCCTATCTCGGGATCCTCTCTTTGAGCCTGGACCAAGTCGTCATGACTAATGCTGTGTAGAGGGGCGCGGGGCTGTAGGACAACATCTTGAGAGGAGACAGCAAGAGCGGCTATCCATGCCACATCTTTCCTCTGGGCTGCTTGACTTCCTTCCCAAGCTGCATTCACTACCTCCTGCGACAACTCCTCTGTGCAAGTTGACATGTACTGGTCAATATCAAGAGGGACTCGGGACAGAGTATCTGCGTCTGTGTTGACTCTTCCTGGTCTGTATCTGATGTCAAAATGGAAGTCTGACAGTTCTCCCACCCACTGGTGACCAACCGCATTGAGTTTGGCAGTGCTCATGATGTAAGTAAGTGAGTTGTTGTCAGTGAAGATGGTAAAGTGTGGAGCATAATAGAGGTAGTCCCTAAATTTCTCGCACACTGCCCACTTAAGTGCAAGGAACTCCAACTTGCTACTATGCATATGGTAGTTCCTCTCTGCAGCTGTCAAAGTCCGTGACCCATACCCAATGACTCGCAGCTTTCCTTCCTGTTGCTGGTAGAGAACAGCTCCTAGACCTTGCTCTGATGCATCGGTATGCAAGACAAAAGGCGTGTCGAAGTTAGGGTATGCCAAAACCGGTGGATGTGTCAACATGTCAATCAGTCTCTCGAGTACACTTTGATGTTCAGCAGTCCACTGTATGGGTGCCCTTGATGACAGTTGGGGTCCCTTGGCTTTACCTTGTCGAGACTGGACTTGATTTGAGGATTTCCCTTGGAGCATCTCACACAATGGCTTTGCTATCTTTGAGAAGTTTTGAACATACGACCTGTAGTAACTGAGAAAGCCGAGAACCCTTCTCAAATCACCTACGGTCTGTGGTGTTTTGTCTTTCAAAGCCAGCACAGCATTCAGGTCCTTGGGATCAACTCGAATACCGTCAGCAGAGACAAGGCGGCCAACATAGCGAACTTCTTGCTTGAACAACTCACACTTTTCAGATCGGAGCTTCACCCCTTGATGTTGCAAAGCTTGGAGAACCTTGCGCACCACTTCCACGTGATCTTCAAACGACCGCGAGTAGCAGAGGATGTCATCGAGGTAGGGTATACAGCACTCATCCCTCAGAGAACTCAACATCTCCTCCATACTTCTCTGGAATGCTGCTGGCACGTTTGATAGGCCAAACGTGATCCTTACCCACTCATAAAACCCCCAGGGTGTGATGAAAGCAGTGAGATGACGTGAACTTTCAGCCACGAACCCCTGGTGGTAGGCCTTACCCTGGTCAAGGATGCTAAACCATGAGTAACCACCCAAGGTGTCCAGCAAGTCGCGTATTCGAGGCAGTGGGTGTCTATCCGGCACCGTTTTCTGATTCAATAGACGATAATCTATGCAGAGGCGCAGTGTACCGTCTTTCTTCCACACACACACTACTGGAGCGGCATAGGAGGACCTAGATTTCACAATCCATCCCTTGACAAGGAGGTCTTGAACATATTCCTTTACCTCTCTCAACAGCGGTTTTGGTATGGATGTGTACGCTCTCTGCACAGGAATGTCATCTTTCAGATTTATCACCATTTGCAGGCTTGGGTTGCATCCAATATCATTCTCATCTTTGGCAAAGGCTTTAGACTCCTCAAATAACATTTTCCTGACAACCTCTTGCTGATTTTCCTCCAGGTGATCAAGGTTCACGGGCGGATGCCACAGTGATGGAGTTGGTTGAGGAAGTTGAGAGGTGACCTCGTTGACTGTTGTCATGGATGCCACTTTTCTGGGAGGGTCGGCTTCCACAACCCTTTCAATATGTTGTAAGGTGCCCAGGGCTGTCTTACGTGGCAAAATAATGTCATGGCTGGTGTTGTTGCCAACAGCAATGGTGACATATGGGTTTAAAGGATTCTGCATTTCAATCAAACCTGCTCCTAGATCTAGCTGATCCAACGGCTGACTGCCTTCGTCTGATTCGAACAACACCAGATGGCCATAGGAGTTCATGGTTGGGGGAACCCGGCATCTCACCCAGCTGACTTGTCCAGCTGGAACGACCACGTCCTTTGCACCAGTTCTTAGGCGTCCTTGTGGCATGCTTGGCTCCACTGTCTGAATAAAACTCACCACTGCTTCTGCCTTCTCACTTGAAACACTGATGGCATTCTGAAACAACTGTATCAGAGTAGGTACTAACCTCTCTGGCTGTCCTTCAACAAGCTGCTCCAGAACATTAAAACCAATCAACGGTCTTTCCATGGTCAAGCTACTGACTAAAAATGGGACACTGATGGCCAGACTTGGGTCCTCATTCCCAGGTAGGTTGGTCATTATAGGAACCCATCCATCAAAAGGAATGAGCCCTCCGTTGACTGCATAAACCTTTAGCTCATCCAGTTCCTCAATGATCTCAGACATTGGTCGAATGTTTAGGTCAGGGAGGTGTAGATCTTTCCAGGCACGGCTGATAATACTAACTTGTGCGCCTGAGTCAAGCAATGCAGTTACCGCCAAACCACTTAGATTACATTGCATCAGAGCCTTCTTTCCTATCATGTTGGCGACAGCTTTACGTTTGGTACATTGTGGTTCAAAAGAGAACTGAGAAGATGATTTGCTTTGTTTGTCATTGTACTGTGTGCTCGCTACTTCTGAAGTAGTGGACCAAGGAAGATCTGTATTATTGTCATCACAATCAGTTTGAGTTTGGGGACGTTTCTCAGATCCGATCACTGGGCGCCCCCCTGCAGCGACCGGTTCAAGTTTCCCTGACTCTTCTGTTTCTTTAAACAGCCAACAGCTCTGTGGCCTTCCTCCCCACATGAGAAACAATGGTTACAGTCTGGGCGGTTTTGTTCAACACATTTTGGACAACCGTATGGTCTATCTCTCGTGGGTCTCATTTTATTTTGAGAATATTGGTTCCTCACATCTGTTGGTTGTGACTTAATTTGTCGTTTCACGGCCTCAATCATACTTGTGAGCTCATCTACTTTGGCTGTAAGCTCTTTAATTGGGTCTGTCTTTACTTTTGGCGCCGCGCTCTCTTGATTGCTGCACTGTTCTTTTGCTGTACTCGGTTCAAACTGTGCACCATGTGCATGTACTGCAGCCTGCCGACAAAAAGGACCTATCCTCTTTTGTCTCTCACTTTCTTCACTGGTGATTCTCATTACCTGGCGCAGTATTGTCTCATCACTTACTTCACCACTGGACAAGAGAGGTTTTATTTCTCTGCGTAGGTCACTATGTTTGTAGCCTAATCCCTGGTAAACTGTATGTAGGAAGCCATCTTGAACAGTAGCTGCACTGTATTTGATGCCTGCGTCTGACAGTTTTGATGTGAATAGGACACGTTGCTTCAAACCTATGACACGATAGAGGAATTGTTGTGGTGTCTCGTTCTCCTCCTGCTTGGCACATATTAACTCTTGGAATAACTCTGTACTGCTTTTTTCTCTTAAGTGAGCCTGGAGAAATCCCTTGAGTTCCATCACAGTCAAGTCATCCTTGTTGATTAGCATCTCTTTAAAAATTCCAGGTTTTATTATCCGGAGCACACCACGAACTATCTCTGCATCATGGAAGCCTTCTTTGATCCCTTCCTTTATTTGCTTACAGACATTGTTATAACTGATGTCTGACGAATGATCACCAACCTGGCCCCCTTGTACCTTAAACTCCCTTCTCTGGAGGTAGGAGAGATCTCTTATGGAAATCATCCCCTCCCAAATGGGTTGGACAACTGTCGGGTTGTGGTATGATGAGTCACGTCGAGACTTATTAGCCTGTGCTGCTAATGGCGGTGAGTCTTCTGATGACTGAGTTGTCTGTATCATAATGCTTTGTTTCAGCCTTTTACCAAGCTCCTCATAGCTAGTGAGCATTGCCAGTAACTCTGCGTTTGTGGAGTCAGATACAGCAGTAGTAGTACTGGGTCAGTTGTGAAAGCATCACTGTTTGGCAAAGTAGAACTGACTTGGAACATTTGGTTAGTAGTATCTCCATGAGCACCTATGGGTTGTATTTCTAGCTCTGGCAAACCCAATACATTTCGGGTCTTTACAATATCATCAATAGCATCTTTCAAACCCAACAATTCAGACATTCCACTGTCTTCTGACTAACAAATGCGTACTGTACATGAATGAACTGATTTTATCGAAGCAGCCTTCATGGTCTCCTTCATGGAGTTCAGACAAGTCCCCATCTGACGTTGAACCCACCTCTTTGGCGATGTGAAAGAGCTTTGCAGCTGACAAGGTGAGCAGTGACTTCCTAATGTCCCACACTAGGCTCTTCCTCCCACTCTCTGACACCGTCTTTCACGATGGATCATAGTTCAGCAATGGCCCAGTCTCTACTCCGATTCACCGCTCTCGGCACTCAGCTCGAATCAGCCCTGTCTCGGTCTCAGGTGTCTTTTGTTGATCAGCTCCAGCTCCTACCAGGAAGTGGCGCCGATCCCGGACGAGCACCCATGATCTGTTACGGGTCCCAGGAATGGGCACCGTAAGGCAGATAGATAACCTGTATAAAAGCAGGTGAGAGATAGCAAATGAGGACACGGTGCGTCTTAATTCATCCCCAGATTGCTTCTGCCGAGATGGGGGGAAGTGCCCTGCTGTTTCCAGTCCCCACAGCAACTGGAGTGACACAGACGTTCCGCCTCACTGCTGCACATTATAAACTGCCAATGCACCATCAAATCAATTAAATCGAGGTGGTCACACCGTCTTAGGTGCGCCACACTACCTCCTGCACCCACACTGACTTCATCCATTTCACCACTAACTTCCATCTGGCACTGAAATACACCTGGACCATTTCCGACACTTCCCTACCATTTCTTGACCTCACTATCTCCATCGCAGGTGATAGACTTTTGACCGACATCCATTATAAACCCACTGACTCCCTATGGCTATCTAGACTACACTTCTTTCCACCCTGCTTCCTGTAAGGACTCCATCCCCGATTCCCAATTCCTCCATCTATGCCGCATCCGCTCCCAGGATGAGGTGTTCCACATTAGGGCATCGGAGATGTCCTCATTCTTCAGGGAACGGGGGTTCCCCTCCCCTACTATATGAGGCTCTCACCAGGGTATCTTCCATACCCCGTAACACTGCTCTCTCTCCCCATCCCCCCACTCGTAACAAGGGCAGAGTCCCCCTAGTCCTCACCTTTCACCCCACTAGCCGTCACATACAACAAATAGTCTTCCGACATTTTCGCCTCCTCCAATGTGACCCCACCACTGGCCACATCTTCCCATCTCCCCCCCTGTCTGCTTTCCGCAGAGACCGCTCCCTCCGTAACTCCCTGCTCAATTCTTCCCTTCCCCCCGAACTACCCCCTCTCCGGGCCCTTTCTCTTGCAACCGCAAGAGATGCTACACTTGTCGCTTTACCTCCCCCCTCGACTCCATCCAAGGACCCAAGCAGTCGTTCCAGGTGCGGCAGAGGTTCACCTGCATCTCATCCAACCTCATCTATTGCATCCGCTGCTCTAGATGTCGGCTGATCTACATCGGTGAGACCAAGCGGAGGCTTAGCGATCTTTCGCCGAACACCTCTGCTCGGTCCGCATTAACAAACCTCATCTCCCTCTCCCATTCCGAATCCGACCTTTCTGCCCTAGGCCTCCTCCATGGCCAGAGTGCGGCCCACCGGAAATTGGAGGAGCTGCACCTCATATTCCGCTTGGGCAGTTTGCACCCTAGTGGCATGAACATTGACTTCTCCAATATCCGGTACTTGTGCTTGTGTGTGTTTATACACGTGTGTGTATGCATGTGTGCGTTTACGTATATACGTACATGTGTATGCACAACTGCATGTGGACGTGCAACTGTGTATATGTATGTGTACTTGTGAGTTTATACTTATGCATGTATGCACCTGTGTTTTCATATGTGTGCATGTATGTATGTGTGTAGTGTGTGTTTGTATACATGCATGTGCGTATGTCCGTATGTGTGTACGTACATGTGTGTATGTGTGTATATGTATCTGTCTGTGTGTATGTGTGTACATACATGTGTGTATGTGTGTATATGTATCTGTCTGTGTGTATGTGTGGGTATGTATGTGTCTGTGCCTGTGTGTGTACATGCCTGGGTGATTTGGCTCAGAGAGAGTTAGATAGAGCTCTAGGGGCTGGTGGAGTCAAGGGATATTGGAAGAAGGCAGGCACGGATTATTGATAGGGGATGATCAGCCATGATCACAATGAATGGCGGTGCTGGCTCGAAGGGCCGAATGGCCTCCTCCTGCACCTATTTTCTATGTTTCTATGTTTCTATGTTTATCCAGGGTGCACATGTGAGTGCATTCTGATATATTGGGGCATCATCAGCCCAACACAGAAACATAGAAACAATAGCACTGAGCCTTGCGGTACCCCACTAGTCACTGCCTGCCATTCTGAAAAGGACCCGTTTACTCCTACTCTTTGCTTCCTGTCTGCCAGCCAGTTCTCTATCCACATCAATACTGAACCCCGAATACCGTGTGCTTTAAGTTTGCATACCAATCTCTTTTGTGGGACCTTGTCGAAAGCCTTCTGAAAGTCCAGATATAACACATCCACTGGTTCTCCCTTATCTACTCTACTAGTTACATCCTCGAAAAATTCTATAAGATTCGTCAGACATGATTTACCTTTCATAAATCCATGCTGACTTTGTCCAATGATTTCACCACTTTCCAACTGTGCTGCTATCCCATCTTTAATAACTGACTCTAGCATTTTCCCACTACCGATGTTAGACTAACTGGTCTGTAATTCCCCGTTTTCCCTCTCCCTCCCTTTTTAAAAACAACAATTTTCTTTGAGCCATGATTGCAAAATTGACACTCACTGATGTGAAAGGTCTTTATTTTGCATTAAATAAAACGTTTGTATTTGGTTTGCAGCTGGAAACGTAAGGTTGCATACAACTTTCACACGTTATGTGTTTGATGGTTGAATCCTGTCTCCTAAAGCCCAAAAAGTAAATATGCATGAGGACAGGCAATTAACACATGTATTGTTTGTCCCCTTTGTTTTGAACTGTGAATCCTATCTTCAAGAAGGACCACATTAAATATACAGAATGCAGGCAATTAAAACAGGGCTTCAATTGCAAAGGCCTCAATGGCTTCTAAGTGCATGTTTGTTTATTAAGAAATGCAGAAACATAGAAAATAGGTGCAGGAGGAGGCCATTCCTCCCTTCGAGCCAGCACCACCATTCATTGTGATCATGGCTGATCGTCCCCAATCAATAACCCATGCCTGCCTTCTCCCCATATCCCTTGACTCTACTAACCCCTGGAGCTCTATCTAACTCTCTCTTAAATCCATCCAGTGTTTTGACCTCCACTGCCCACTGTGGCAGGGAATTCCACAAATTCACAACTCTCTGCTTAAAAAAGTTTCTTCTCACCTCAGTCTTAAATGGCCTCCGCTTTATTCAAAGACTGTGGCACCTGGTTCTGGACTCGCCCAACATTGGGAACATTTTTCCTGCATCTAGCTTGTCCAGTCCTTTTATAATTTTATGTTTCCATAAGATAACCCCTCATCCTTCTAAACTCCAGTGAATACAAGCCTAGTCTTTTCAATCTTTCCACATATGACAGTCCCGCCATCGCAGGGATCAATCTTGTGAACCTACGCTGCACTGCCTCAATCACAAGGATGTCCTTCCTCAAATTAGGAGACCAAAACTGTACACAATACTCCAGATGTGGTCTCACCAGAGCTCTGTACAACTGCAGAAGAACCTCTATACTCCTATACTGGTCCTATTGTTATGAAGGCCAACATTCCATTAGCTCAATGAGTTCCCCGCCCACCAGACTTGGAGCTCTTCTACCGTCGCCTCCGCCTCACTGCGTTCTTCCATGGGAAGGAGTCCTCGCCCCCTATTGTTGATCCCTTTTCCCGTCTCCAACGGACCCCCTCCTCTTGGACCCCCCCCTCATGGCCTTCCGGCTTTAAACCTTTTTATTCAAAACTCACAGCGGGACATCAACCCCCTCAACTTCTCCACTCCCCTGTCTCACTCCAATCTCTCCCCCCCTGAACGTACAGCCATCGACTCACTCCGCAACAACCCAGACAGGCTGATCAAACCCACCGACAAGGGAGGTGCCGTGGTAATCTGGCGCGTCGATCTCTACAAAGCTGAGGCCATGCGCCAACACTCGGACACCTCCTCCTACTTACCCCTGGACCATGACACCACAGACGAGCACCAGGCCACTATCTCTAGCACCATCACTGACTTCATCCACTCCGGCTCCCTGCCCTCCCAAGCCTCAAACCTCATCGTTCCCCAGCCCCGCACGGCACGATTTTACCTTCTCCCCAAAATCCACAAACCTGACTGTCCCGGTAGACCCATTGTCTCTGCCTGTTCATGCCCCACCGAACTTATTTCCACATACCTCGACTCCATCCTATTGCCCCTGGTTAAATCCCTACCTACCTATGTTCAAGACACCTCAAACACTCTCCGTCATCTCCGGGCATTCCATTCTCTAGGCCCCCATCCCCTCATCTTCACCATGGATGTACAGTCACTCTACAACTCCAACCCCCACCAGGATGGTCTCAAAGCCCTCCGGTTCTTCCTCGACCGGAGAACCAACCAATCCCCGTCTACAGATACTCTCCTCCGCCTAGCGGAGCTGGTCCTTACCCTTAATAACTTCTTGTTTAACTCCTCCCATTTCCTCCAAATACAAGGCGTAGCTATGGGAACGCGCATGGGCCCCAGCTATGCCTGCCTCTTTGTAGGGTACGTCGAACAATCCTTGTTCGAGATGTACCAGGGCCCCATCCCCGACCTCTACCTCCGCTACATTGACGAATGCATTGGTGCTACCTCCTGCACCCACACTGACTTCATCCATTTCACCACTAACTTCCATCTGCCACTGAAATACACCTGGACCATTTCCGACACTTCCATACCATTTCTTGACCTCACTATCTCCATCGCAGTTGATAGACTTTTGACCGACATCCATTATAAACCCACTGACTACCTATGGCTATCTAGACTACACTTCATCCCACCCTGCTTCCTGTAAGGACTCCATCCCCTATTCCCAATTCCTCCATCTACGCCGCATCTGCTCCCAGGATGAGGTGTTCCACACCAGGGCATCGGAGATGTCCTCATTCTTCAGGGAACGGGGGTTCCCCTCCCCTACTGTATGAGGCTCTCACCAGGGTCTCTTCTATACCCCGTAACACTGCTCTCTCTCCCCATCCCCCCACTCATAACAAGGGCAGAGTCCCCCTAGTCCTCACCTTTCACTCCACTAGCCGTCACATACAACAAATAGTCTTCCGACATTTTCGCCTCTTCCAACGTGACCCCACCACTGGCCACATCTTCCCATCTCCCCCCCTGTCTGCTTTCCGCAGAGACCGCTCCCTCCGTAACTCCCTGGTCAATTCTTCCCTTCCCCCCCGAACTACCCCCTCTCCGGGCACTTTCTCTTGCAACCGCAAGAGATGCTACACTTGTCGCTTTACCTCCCCCCTCGACTCCATCCAAGGATCCAAGCAGTCGTTCCAGGTGCGGCAGAGGTTCACCTGCATCTCATCCAACCTCATCTATTGCATTCGCCGAACACCTCTGCTCGGTCCGCATTAACAAACCTCATCTCCCTCTCCCATTCCGAATCCGACCTTTCTGCCCTAGGCCTCCTCCATGGCCAGAGTGCGGCCCACCGGAAATTGGAGGAGCAGCACCTCATATTCCGCTTGGGCAGTTTGCACCCTAGTGGCATGAACATTGACTTCTCCAATATCCGGTACTTGTGCTTGTGTGTGTTAATACACGTGTGTGTATGCATGTGTGCGTTTACGTATATACGTACATGTGTATGCACAACTGCATGTGGACGTGCAACTGTGTATATGTATGTGTACTTGTGAGTTCATACTTATGCATGTATGCACCTGTGTTTTCATATATGTGCATGTATGTATGTGTGTACTGTGTGTTTGTATACATGCATGTGCGTATGTCCGTATGTGTGTACGTACATGTGTGTATGTGTGTATATAATAATAATAATAATAATGAATTTTATTTATGGGCGCCTTATACCGAGGTCTCAAGGACACCTTACAGAGATTTATAGGAAACATATAATCAGAATTTTTAAAAAATAAGTTATAAAGACCAATACACAAATCAGGGACAGAATTCCTTCCAAAAACACAAAAAAGAAAATCAGAAGCACAATTTGAGGAAAGAGCAGCGGCAACGAAACCGCGCCTGTGTCTGTCTGTGTGTATGTGTGTACATACATGTGTGTATGTGTGTATATGTATCTGTCTGTGTGTATGTGTGTACATACATGTGTGTATGTGTGTATATGTATCTGTCTGTGTGTATGTGTGGGTATGTCTGTGTCTGTGCCTGTGTGTGTACATGCCTGGGTGATTTGGCTCAGAGAGAGTTAGATAGAGCTCTAGGGGCTGGTGGAGTCAAGGGATATGGGGAGAAGGCAGGCACGGGTTATTGATAGGGAATGATCAGCCATGATCACAATGAATGGCGGTGCTGGCTCGAAGGGCCGAATGGCCTCCTCCTGCACCTATTTTCTATGTTTCTATGTTTCTATGTTTATCCAGGGTGCACATGTGAGTGCATTCTGATATATTGGGGCATCATCAGCCCAACACAGAAACATAGATACAAGAGCACTGAGCCTTGCGGTACCCCACTAGTCACTGCCTGCCATTCTGAAAAGGACCCGTTTACTCCTACTCTTTGCTTCCTGTCTGCCAGCCAGTTCTCTATCCACATCAATACTGAACCCCCAATACCGTGTGCTTTAAGTTTGCATACTAATCTCTTTTGTGGGACCTTGTCGAAAGTCTTCTGAAAGTCCAGGTATAACACATCCACTGGTTCTCCCTTATCTACTCTACTAGTTACATCCTCGAAAAATTCTATAAGATTCGTCAGACATGATTTACCTTTCATAAATCCATGCTGACTTTGTCCAATGATTTCACCACTTTCCAACTGTGCTGCTATCCCATCTTTAATAACTGACTAGCATTTTTCCCACTACCGATGTTAGACTAACTGGTCTGTAATTCCCCGTTTTCCCTCTCCCACCCTTTTTATAAACAACAATTTTCTTTGAGCCATGATTGCAAAATCTACACTCACAGATGTGAAAGGTCTTTATTTTGCATAAAATAAAACGTTTGTACTTGGTTTGCAGCTGGAAACGTAAGGTTGCATACAACTTTCACACGTTATGTGTTTGACGGTTGAATCCTGTCTCCTAAAGCCCAAAAAGTAAATATGCATGAGGACAGGCAATTAACACATGTATTGTTTGTCCCCTGTTTGTTTGAACTGTGAATCCTATCTTCAAGAAGGACCACATTAAATATGCAGAATGCAGGCAATTAAAACAGGGCTTCAATTGCAAAGGCCTCAATGGCTTCTAAGTGCATGTTTGTTTATTAAGAAATGCAGAAACATAGAAAATAAGTGCAGGAGGAGGCCATTCGTCCCTTCGAGCCAGCACCACCATTCATTGTGATCATGGCTGATCGTCCCCAATCAATAACCCATGCCTGCCTTCTCCCCATATCCCTTGACTCCACTAACCCCTGGAGCTCTATCTAACTCTCTCTTAAATCCATCCAGTGTTTTGGCCTCCACTGCCCACAGTGGCAGGGAATTCCACAAATTCACAACTCTCTGCTTAAAAAAATTTCTTCTCACCTCAGTCTTAAATGGCCTCCTCTTTATTCAAAGACTGTGGCACCTGGTTCTGGACTCGCCCAACATTGGGAACATTTTTCCTGCATCTAGCTTGTCCAGTCCTTTTATAATTTTATAAGTTTCCATAAGATAATCCCTCATCCTTCTAAACTCCAGTGAATACAAGCCTAGTCTTTTCAATCTTTCCACATAGTCCCGCCATCGCAGGGATCAATCTTGTGAACCCACGCTGCACTGCCTCAATCACAAGGATGTCCTTCCTCAAATTAGGAGACCAAAACTGTACACAATACTCCAGATATGGTCTCACCAGAGCCCTGTACAACTGCAGAAGAACCTCTATACTCCTATACTGAAATCCTCTTATTATGAAGGCCAACATTCATTAGCTCAATGAGTTCCGCGCCCACCAGACTTGGAGCTCTTCTACCGTCGCTTCCGCCTCACTGCGTTCTTCCATGGGAAGGAGTCCTCGCCCCCTATTCTTGATCCCTTTTCCCGTCTCCAACGGACCCCCTCCTCTTGGACCCCCCCCTCATGGCCTTCCGGCTTTAGACCTTTTTATTCAAAACTGCCAGCGGGACATCAACCCCCTCAACTTCTCCACTCCCCTGTCTCACTCCAATCTCTCCCCCCCGAAGTACAGCCATCGACTCGCTTCGCAACAACCCAGACTGGGTTATCAATCCCGCCGACAAGGGAGGTGCCGTTGTAGTCTGGCGCGTCGATCTCTACAAAGCTGAGGCCATGCGCCAACACTCGGACACCTCCTCCTACTTACCCCTGGACCATGATCCCACAGACGAGCACCAGGCCACTATCTCTAGCACCATCACTGACTTCATCCACTCTGGCTCCCTGCCCTCCCAAGCCTCAAACCTCATCGTTCCCCAGCCCCGCACGGCCCGATTTTACCTTCTCCCCAAAATCCACAAACCTGACTGTCCTGGTAGACCCATTGTCTCTGCCTGTTCGTGCCCTACCGAACTTATTTCCACATACCTCGACTCCATCCTATTGCCCCTGGTTAAATCCCTACCTACCTATGTTCAAGACACCTCAAACACTCTCCGTCATCTCCGGGCATTCCATTCTCTAGGCCCCCATCCCCACATCTTCACCATGGATGTACAGTCACTCTACAACTCCAACCCCCACCAGGATGGTCTCAAAGCCCTCCGGTTCTTCCTCGACCGGAGAACCAACCAATCCCCGTCTGCAGATACTCTCCTCCGCCTAGCGGAGCTGGTCCTTACCCTTAATAACTTCTCGTTTGACTCGCATTTCCTCCAAATACAAGGCGTAGCTATGGGAACGCACATGGGCCCCAGCTATGCCTGCCTCTTTGTAGGGTACATCGAACAATCCTTGTTCGAGATGTACCAGGGCCCCATCCCCGACCTCTACCTCCGCTACATTGACGAATGCATTGGTGCTAACTCCTGCACCCACACTGACTTCATCCATTTCACCACTGACTTCCATCTGGCACTGAAATACACCTGGACCATTTCCGACACTTCCCTACCATTTCTTGACCTCACTATCTCCATCGCAGGTGATAGACTTTTGACCGACATCCATTATAAACCCACTGACTCCCTATGGCTATCTAGACTACACTTCTTCCCACCCTGCTTCCTGTAAGGACTCCATCCCCTTTTCCCAATTCCTCCATCTATGCCGCATCTGCTCCCAGGATGAGGTGTTCCACACCAGGGCATCGGAGATGTCCTAATTCTTCAGGGAACGGGGGTTCCCTCCCCTACTATATGAGGCTCTCACCAAGGTCTCTTCTATACCCCGTAACACTGCTCTCTCTCCCCATCCCCCCACTCGTAACAAGGGCAGAGTCCCCCTAGTCCTCACCTTTCACTCCACTAGCCGTCACATACAACAAATAGTCTTCCGACATTTTCACCACCTCCAACGTGACCCCACCACTGGCCACATCTTCCCATCTCCCCCCCTGTCTGCTTTCCGCAGAAACCGCTCCCTCTGTAACTCCCTGGTCAATTCTTCCCTTCCCTCCCGTACTACCCCCTCTCCGGGCACTTTCTCTTGCAACTGCAAGAGATGCTACACTTGTCGCTTTACCTCCCCCCTCGACTCCATCCAAGGACCCAAGCAGTCGTTCCAGGTGTGGCAGAGGTTCACCTGCATCTCATCCAACCTCATCTATTGCATCCGCTGCTCTAGATCTCAGCTGATCTACATCGGTGAGACCAAGCGGAGGCTTGGCGATCGTTTCGCCGAACACCTCCACTCGGTCCGCATTAACCAACCTGGTGGCTCAGCACTTCATCTCCCTCTCCCATTGCGAATCCGACCATTCTCCCCTGGGCCTCCTCCATGGCCAGAGTGAGGCCCACCGGAAATTGGAGGAGCAGCACCTCATAATCCGCTTGGGCAGTTTGCACCCTAGTGGCATGAACATTGACTTCTCCAATATCCGGTAGCCCTAGCTGTCTCCTCCCCTTCTCAGCTCTCGCTCAGCCCTCGGGCTCCTCCTGACATCTAGAGGAGTGGAAGCAATAGATGAGGTTAGAAACATAGAAACATAGAAAGTAGGTGCGAGAGTAGACCACCAGGCCCATCGAGCCCGCACCGCCATTCGCTCATGGCTGAACACTAAACAGACACCCTTACCCACAAACAGTAGACACAAGACACAGAACACAAGACACTACCCTCCCCTTTATATCGCTATCACCCCTCTCCACCCCAAGAACCGCGTGATCTCCTGGGGGAGGCAAAAAACCGGATAAAAACCCAGGTCCAATTCGGGAAAAAAATCCAGGAAATTCCTCTCCGACCCCAATCCAGGCGATCGACACTTGTCCAGGAGATCACTCAGGTCTTACTATACTAACCATACCTAGGTCCATATCCCTGCCCTCTCCCCGTAGCCCCTTATCCCCTTGGCAGCTAAAAAACCATCTATTTTAGACTTAAATATATTTAATGTTTCTGCTTCCACTGCTCCCTGGGGCAGTGAATTCCATAAATTAACCACCCTCTGGGTGAAGAAGTTCTTCCTCATTTCAGTTTTAAAAGAGCCCCCTCTTATTCTACAACTATGTCCCCTAGTTCTAGTTGGAGGAGATGCAGGTGAACCTCTGTCGCACCTGGAACGACTGCTTGGGTCCTTGAATGGAGTCGAGGGGGGAGGTAAAGGGATAAGTGTAGCATCTCTTGCGGTTGCAAGGGAAAGTGCCCGGGAAGGGGGTAGTACGGGAGGGAAGGGAAGAATTGACAAGGGAGTTACGGAGGGAGCGGTCTTTGCGGAAGGCAGACATGGGGGGAGATGGGAAGATGTGGCAAGTGTTGGGGTCATGTTGGAGGTGGCGAAACTGACGGAGGATTACTTGTTGTATGTGACGGCTGGTGGGGTGAAGGGTGAGGACTAGGGGGACTCTGCCCTTGTTGTGAGTGGGGGGATGGGGAGATAGGGCAGTGTTGCAGGGTATGGAAGAGACCCTGGTGCGAGCTTCATCTATGGTGGAGGAGGGGAACCGCCGTTCCCTGAAGTGTGAGGACATTTCAGATGCCCTGGTGTGGAACGCCTCATCCTGGGAGCAAATGCGGCGTAGACGGAGGAATTGGGAGTAGGGGATGGAGTCCTTACAGGAAGCAGGGTGGGAAGAAGTATGGTCCAGATAGCCATGGGAATCAGTAGGTTTATAGTGAATGTCGGTCAGAAGTCTATCAGCTACGATGCAGATAGTTAGGTTAAGGAATGTTAGGGATGTCCTTTCTATAGGATGTATAACCCTGAATATCAAGTTCCCAGGCCTGATCCTCCTACTGCCACGTCTCGGTAATCCCTACAATGTCTTAGCTACCAACCTCTAACTAAGCCTCAAGCTCATCTGCTTCTTATACTTTGCGCATTCAAATACAATACTTTTAATTCCTTACGCATCTCACCTTTCACATCGATCCTTATTGCACTCGGCCATACTCTCCTATCCCTTTGTGAGATTCCTCTCCCATTAATTCTGGGGTCATTAACTATCTCCTTACTCCCTTTCCCTTTAACTCCATCATCGACTATCCCATTTGACACCACCCCCCCCCCCCCCTTATTTAGTTTTAAACCACCTGTGTCGCAGTGGCAAACCTGCCTGCCAGAATGCTAGTCCCCCACCTGTTAAGGTGCAATCCGTCCCTTTTGTACAGTACCCCCTTCTCCAAAACAGATCCCAGTGGTCTAAGAATCTAAATCCCTGCCCCCTGCACAAGTTCCCCAGCCATGCATTCAGGTCCCGTATCTCCCTGTTCCTGCTCTCGCCAGCACGAGGAACTGGAAGCAAACCGGAGATAACCACCCTGGAAGTCCTGCTTTTCAGCACTTTTCTGAGCTCTCTAAAGTCACGCTTCAGAATATTCATCCCCTTCTTTCCGACATCATTTGTGCCAACAAAGGCTACTGGCGAGACTTTAAACTAGAACGGTTGGGGGAGGGACTCAAATAGAGAAAGCTAGTTGACAGTGTGTGAGGCAGGAGGCAGAGAAGGGAAGCACTCAGACCCAACATGTAGGGAAGAAAAAAGATAATAAACAGAGAATAAGAGGCAGTGGGTTTTCTCTCTTGTGAGCAGAGAGACAGAGGGGTGTAAAATGAGGGTAGAAGCAATCGGTAGCAAGGTGAAAAGTAAAAGTGGTATGCAGACAAATCCAGGGCAAAAATCAAAAAGGGCCATTTTTCAACATAATTGTATAAGGGGTAAGAGTGTTGTAAAAACAAGCCTGAAGGCTTTGTGTCTCAATGCAAGGAGCCTTCGTAATAAGGTGGATGAGTTGAATGTGCAGATAGCTATTAATGACTATGATATAGTTGGGATCACGGAGACATGGCTCCAGGGTGACCAAGGCTGGGAGCTGAACATCCACGGATATTCAATATTCAGGAGGGATAGAGAGAAAGGAAAAGGAGGTGGGGTAGCGTTGCTGATTAGAGAGGAGATTAACGCAATGGAAAGAAAGACATTAGTTTCGAGGATGTGGAATCGGTATGGGTAGAACTGCGAAACACTAAGGGGCAGAAAACGCTGGTGGGTGTTGTGTACAGGCCACCTAACAGTAGTAGTGGAGTTGGGGATGGCATCAAACAGGAAATTAGAAATGTGTGCAACAAAGGTAATAATAATAATAATAATAGATTTTATTTATGGGCGCCTATACAGAAGTCTCAAGGACACCTTACAAATTTTAACAAAGAAACATATAATCAGAGTAAAATAAGTTATAAAGACATCACCAATTAAAGACAGAAATTCGATCCAAAAAAGACAACAACAAAAAATTCAGAAACAGATATAATGGGTGATTTCAATCTACATATAGATTGGGTGAATCAAATTGGCAGGGGTGCTGAGGAAGGGGATTTCTTGGAATGTATGCGGGATAGTTTTCAAAATCAACATGTAGAGGAACCAACGAGAGAGCAGGCTATTCTAGACTGGGTATTGAGTAATGAGGAAAGGTTAGTTAGCAGTATTGTTGTGCGTGGCCCCTTGGGCAAGAGTGACCATAATATGGTTGAGTTCTTCATTAGGATGGAGAGTGACATAATTAATTCAGAAACAAGGGTTCTAAACTTAAAAAAAGGTAACTTTGAGGGTATGAGACGTGTTGGCCAAGATAGACTGGCAATTGATTCTTAAAGGGTTGACGGTGGACAGGCAATGGAAGGCATTTAAAGACTGCATGGATGAACTACAACAATTGTTCATCCCAGTTTGGCAAAAGAATAAATCAGGGAAGGTAGTGCATCCGTGGATAACAAGGGAAATCAGGGATGGTATCAAATCAAAAGATGAAGCATACAAATTAGCCAGAAAAAGCAGCCTACCAGAGGACTGGGAGAAATTCAGAGTCCAGCAGAGGAGGACAAAGGGTTTAATTAGGAAAGGGAAAATAGATTATGAAAGAAAACTGGCAGGGAACATAAAAACTGACTGCAAAAGGTTTTATAGATATGTGAAGAGAAAAAGATTAGTTAAAACAAATGTAGGTCCCTTGCAGTCAGAAACAGGTGAATTGATCATGGGGAACAAGGACATGGCAGACCAATTGAATGACTACTTTGGTTCTGTCTTCACTAAGGAAAACTTAATTGATCTTCCTAAAATAGCAGGGGACCGGGGGTCAAATGAGATGGAGGAACTGAGTGAAATCCAGGAAGTGGTGTTAGGTAAATTGAATGGATTAAAGGCCGATAAATCCCCAGGGCCAGATAGGCTGCATCCCAGAGTACTTAAGGAAGTAGCCCCAGAAATAGTGGATGCATTAGTGATAATTTTTCAAAACTCTTTAGATTCTGGAGTAGTTCCTGAGGATTGGAGGGTAGCTAATGTAACCCCACTTTTTAAAAAGGGAGGGAGAGAGAAAAAATGGGGAATTACAGACCACTTAGTCTAACATCGGTAGTGGGGAAACTGCTAGAGTCAGTTATTAAAGATGGGATAGCAGCACATTTGGAAAATGGTGAAATCATTGGACTAAGTCAGCATGGATTTATGAAAGGTAAATCATGTCTGACGAATCTTATAGAATTTTTCGAGGATGTAACTAGTAGAGTGGATAGGGGAGAACCAGTGGATGTGTTGTATCTGGACTTTCAGAAGGCTTTCGACAAGGTCCCACATAAGAGATTAGTATACAAACTTAAAGCACACGGTATTGGGGGTTCAGTATTGATGTGGATAGAGAACTGGCTGGCAGACAAGAAGCAAAGAGTAGGAATAAACGGGTCCTTTTCAGAATGGCAGGCAGTGACTAGTGGGGTACCGCAAGGCTCAGTGCTGGGACCCCAGCTATTTACAATATATATTAATGATTTGGACGAGGGAATTGAATGCAACATCTCCAAGTTTGCGGATGACACGAAGCTGGGGGGCAGTGTTAGCTGTGAGGAGGGTGCTAGGAGGCTGCAAGATGACTTGGATAGGCTGGGTGAGTGGGCAAATGCATGGCAGATGCAGTATAATGTGGATAAATGTGAGGTTATCCACTTTGGTGACAAAAACAGGAAAGTAGACTATTACCTGAATGGTGGCTGATTAGGAAAAGGGGAGATGCAACGAGACCTGGGTGTCATGGTACACCAGTCATTGAAAGTAGCCATGCAGGTGCAGCAGGCAGTGAAGAAAGCGAATGGTATGTTAGCATTCATAGCAAAAGGATTTGAGTATAATAGCAGGGAGGTTCTACCTCTTAAGGGGTTGGACAGGCTAGATGCAGGAAGATTGTTCCCGATGTTGGGGAAGTCCAGAACAAGGGGTCACAGTTTAAGGATAAAGGGGAAATCTTTTAGGACTGAGATGAGGAAAAAATTATTTACACAGAGACTGGTGTATCTCTGGAATTCTCTGCCACAGAATGTAGTTGAGGCCAGTTCATTGGCTATATTTAAGAGGGACTTAGATGTGGCCCTTGTGGCTAAAGGGAACAGGGGGTATGGAGAGAAAGCAGGTACAGGATACTGAGTTGGATGATTAGCCATGATCATATTGAATGCAGGCTCAAAGGTGCAGGCTCGAAGGGCCAAATGGCCTACTCCTGCACCTATTTTCTATGTTTCTATGTTAACATGCACTACAACTTCCGGCTGTTCACCTTCGCTCTTGAGGATTTTCTCCACTCTGTCCGTGACATCCTGGATCCTGGCACCTGGTAGGCAGCAAACCATCCTCACATCCCGTCTGTTGCCTCACGTCATAGTTACAGTCATGAGGCTCTGGACACATTGAAAAAATGATTCCAGCATCAACAACAGAGCAGTGAGCAGGAGGAGGATGATCCTCTGGAGGGGACCTCTTCGCCGGGCCCATCCACCAGCATTCCAGGAGGCAGATGTTGCAGGAGAGCAACAGTGGCGGCACCACAACTGGAGGGGATGACAAAGGGAGAGGTTTTAAAGACCACTTGACTGTTGTAAGTACATAGAGTTAGAAGTCAGCACATTTCAATTCTCATTCGCCAATGCATCCATCCATCCACCATTGCGCTCTTAACATTGGTTCTTATGTTTCAGCTCAATGACCTTGTAAAAGGTATAAAAGTGATGAGTGATGCACGCAGGGAAACGACACCGCAATACGCCCATGTATTTAAAGTCTGTGAGTGTGTGGCCTCAGTGATAACCAACAATCCCACAGGGAACGTGTGGGCGTTCACAAAACTTCTCTTGACTAATGCAATCGTCTACCACGAGAATGTAAATATGCCATTTCAATTATAACTACTTGTGTTATCGCTTGGCTTCAATATCTTTACTTCTCATATGAGATTGTCACAATGATTTAATGTGTGTTGTTGTCTGTGCAGGAATTGAAAGAAGTGGCACATGAAACAGTGGTGCCGCGCCTCACATATCTACTGCCTCATCCTTTGCCCTATTTTGATCAGGTATTGAAAATCAGATGAACGCTTCCATTAGTGTAGTCCTTTGACATCGAAGTGCTCAGTGAGATTTTTTTAATGCATTGAGCTCCTCTAATATATGATTCTCTAATTCAAACGCAGTCAGCGAGGCTACAGGGAGTACACATTGCAACCGGGGCTCAGTCACATTACCAGGCAGCACAGGTATACAATTCAAAGTGTATTATTTTGTGTTAGATTGTAGTTTAAATAATTTTCATTCACAACCGCATAAGGCCATTAAACTAATTATCTTCCTTGAGTGATGTGATGCAAGAATAGTCCATGATTTGCCCTAAAAGATAATACATTTTCATAAAGTTTACAGTAAAATCTGGAATAACCCAACTGCACCTTTTTATGGTCTGCTAAAAAGCTTTTAACATGTACTTCCTAATTCTTTTCCAGAGAACCCTAAGCAGGGTGCAAGGCCACCAAATTCAAATGCAGTTTCATGCCATTTCAAGCAGGGTGTAAGGCCACCAAATTCAATTGCAGTTTCATGCCATTTCAAGCAGGGTGCAAGGCCACTGAATTCAAGTGCAGTTACCTACCACTTCATGGGGCCATGAGGGAGGAGCTGGCCAAAGTTGACTGGAAAGATACACTAGCAGGGATTACAGTGGAACAAAAATGGCAGGAGTTTCTAGGGATAATACAGAAGGTGCAGGATCAGTTCATTCCTAGGAGGAAGAAGATTCCAAGGGGAGAAAGGGACGACCATGGCTGACAAGGGACGTCAGGACAGTATAAAAATTAAAGCGAAGAAGTACAACGTAGCAAAGATGAGCGGGAAGCAAGAGGATTGGGTAATGTTTAAAGAACAACAGAAGATAACCAAAAAGACAATACGGGGAGAAAAGATGAGGTACGAAGGTAAGCTAGCCAAGAATATAAAGCAGGATAGTAAAAGCTTCTTTAGGCATGTGAAGAGGAAAAAATTAGTGAAGATGAAAGTTAGACCATTGAAGACCGAAAAAGGTGAATTTATTATGGGGAACATGGAAATGGCAGATGAGTTGAACAGGTACTTTGGATCCGTCTTCACTAAGGAGGACACAAACAATCTTCCTGATATAGTAGTGGCCAGAGGATCTGGGGTGACGGAGGAACTGAAGGAAATCCACATTAGGCAAGAAATGGTGTTGGATAGACTGATGGGACTGAAGGCTGATAAATCCCCAGGGCCTGATGGTCTGCAACCCAGGGTACTTAAGGAAGTGGCTCTAGAAATCGTGGATGCATTGGTGATAATTTTCCAATGTTCTATAGACTCAGGATCAGTTCATGTGGATTGGAGGATAGCTAATGTTATCCCACTTTTTAAGAAAGGCGGGTGAGAGAAAACAGGGAATTATAGACCAGTTAGCCTGATATCGGTGGTGGGGAAGATGCTGGAGTCAATTATAATAGATGAGATAGCCAAACATTTGGATAGCAGTAACAGGATCGGTTCGAGTCAGCATGGATTTACGAAGGGAAATCATGCTTGACTAATCTTCTGGAATTTTTTGAAGATGTAACTAGGAAAATGGACAAGGGAGAGCCAGTGGATGTAGTGTACCTGGACTTTCAGAAAGCATTTGATAAGGTCCCACATAGGAGATTAGTGGGCAAAATTAAGGCACATGGTATTGGGGGTAGAATGCTGACATGGATAGAGAAGTGGTTGGCAGACAAGAAGCAAAGAGTAGGAATAAACGGTTCCCTTTCAGAATGGCAGGCAGTGACTAGTGGGGTACCGCAAGGCTCGGTGCTGGGACCGCAGCTATTTACAATATACATCAATGATTTGGATAAAGGGATTCAAAGTAACATTAGCAAATTTGCAGATGACACAAAGCTGGGTGGCAGTGTGAACTGTGTGGAGGATGCTATGAGAATGCAGGGTGACTTGGACAGGTTGCGGGAGTGGGCAGATGCATGGCAGATGAAGTTTAATGCAGATAAATGTGAGGTTATCCACTTTGGTATCAAACACAGGAAGGCAGATTATTATCTAAATGGCGTCAAGTTGGGAAAAGTGGAAGTACAACGGGATCTAGGGGTCCTTGTACATCAGTCTATGAAAGTAAGCATGCAGGTACAGCAGATAATGAAGAAAGTGAATGGCATGTTGGCCTTTATAACAAGAGGAATCGAATATAGGAGCAAAGAGGTCATTCTGCAGTTGTACAGAGCCCAAGTGAGACCACATCTGGAGTATTGTGTGCCGTTTTGGTCCCCTAATTTGAGAAAGGATATTCTTGCTATTGAGTGAGTGCAGCGTAGGTTTACAAGTTTAATTCCCGAGATGACGGGACTGTCATATACTGAGAAAATGGAGTGGCTGGGCTTGTACACTCTGGAATTTAGAAGGATGAGCGGGGATCTTATTGAAACATATAAGATTGTTAAGGTGTTTGGACATGCTAGAGGCAGGAATCATGTTCCCGATGTCGGGGGAGTCCAGAACCAGGGCCATAGTTTAAGAATAAGTGGTAAGCCATTTAGATCAGAGACGAGGAAACACTTTTTATCACAGAGAGTTGTTAGTCTGTGGAATTCTCTGCCTCAGAGGGCGGTGGAGGCCGGTTCTCTGGCAGCTTTCAAGAGAGAGCTAGATTGGGCTCTTAAAAATCGCGGAGTCAATACATATTAAGAATATAATTTACTGGTTGGATAGTTCTACCCAACAGACAGAATGGATAAAAATGGAGAAAGAGGATTGTTTTCCTTGTAATATAGGAACGATCCTCTTCTCCCCGAAAAAAATGAACAATACAATATATAAGAAGAACCCAATTATACAGGATACAATAAGAATTTGGAAACATATAAAATGATCCTTAAAATTAAGAAACCTATCATTGTTAACACCAATAGCGAATAATCCTTTATATAAACCATCTCTTATGGACAAAATATATAATCAATGGGAAAGTTTAGGAATTAAAAGGATCGGGGATATTATGAAATGGGAGATTTACTATCATTTCAACAATTACAATTAAAATTTAAATTGAAAAACAATCATTATTTTAAATATCTTCAGATTTGCGATTTCTTGAAGACATACATACAAGGATATCAAAAAATAATTCCTGATTTATTGGAAGAAGCAATGAATATTAAAGCTGATACACAAAAATTAATATCATATTTATATAATAGTATTTTAAATATAGATTTACCAGCGACAGAGGTACTTAGAGAAGAGTGGGAACGGGAATTAATGATAAAAATTACGAAGGTTACATGGGAAAAGTATTTGACATACATTCACAAATGTTCGATTAATGCAAGACATAATCTAAATCAATTTAAAATTTTACAAAGATTATATTATTCAAAAACAAGATTAAATAAATTCTACCCAATTACATCCCCCACTTGCGATAAATGTTTAACCCAAGATGCAACTATAACACACTCTTTTGTTTCCTGTATATAACTTCATAGATTTTGGAGTGATATTTTCGAAATATTCACAAAATTATTTAAGATAAAAATGGAACCTAATAATGAATTGATTATATTTGGGGTAATGGAAGATGGGAATAAATTGAATCCATCTCAAAAATTATTTTTTAATTATGGTTTAACAATCGCAAAAAAATTAATACTTACATTTTGGAAAAATACACCATTACCAACGCTCAAAATGTGGATTGCAAGTATGTTGGACACCGCACATCTTGAGGAAATGCGATTCCTCCTAATAGATAAATTTGACCAATTCATAACGAGTTGGTCTCCATTTGTCGTCTTTTTGGAATCATATGGTGCAACACAATTGTAAAAGCTAACTCTTGACTGGGCGAGGGATGGTCAAGATTATAAATAAGATCTCCTTACTTCTTTTTTCTTTTACTTCCCTTTTTTTTTTTTTTTCTTTTCTTCTCTTTTTCCTATTTTCTATTCTTTAAAAAAAAATTTAAAAAATTAAAAAATAGCGAAGTCAGGGGATATGGGGAGAAGGCAGGAACGAGGTCCTGATTGGGGATGATCAGCCATGATCACATTGAATGGCGGTGCTGGCTCGAAGAGCCGAATGGCCTACTCTGGCATCTATTGTCTATTGTCTATCACAGGTAACAGACTACTGACCGACATCTACTACAAACCCACTGACGCCCATGGCTATCTGGACTACACTGGCCACATCTGCGCCCAGGATGAAGTGTTCCAAACCAGGGCATCAGAGATGTCCTCATTCTTTAGGGAATGGGGGTTCCCCTCTTCTACTATAGATGAGGCTCTTATCCGGGTCTCCTCTATATCCTGCAGCTCCGCTCTTACTCCCCATCCCCCTACTTGTAACAAGGACAGAGTCCCCCATGTCCTCACCTTCCACCCTACCAGCCGTCACATACAACAGATAATCCTCCGACATTTTCGCCACCTCCAACGGGACCCACCACTGGCCACATCTTCCCATTCTCCAATTTCAGTGGTTTCTCCCTCCTTCCCAGCTCTCCCACAGCCTAATGTCTCTGCCTCTTCCTTCCTTTATCCCAGACCCCCACCCCAACTTCAGTCTGAAGAAGGATCTCGACCTGAAACGTCACCTATTCCTTCTCTCCATAGATGCTGCCTCACCCGCTGAGTTACTCCAGCATTTTTGTCAACCTTTGATTTTTCCAGCATCTGCAATTCGTTCTTAATCCACACGGTGGGAGTGTTGACCACAAACTGGACTGGCCTGCATTGCGGCGGATCACCACACGGTGGGAGTGTTGACCACAAATTGGACGGGCCTCCAGTACAGCGGATCACCACATGGTGGGAGTGTTGACCACAAATTGGACGGGCCTGCAGTACAGCAGATCACCAGACCGTGAGAGTGTTGACCACAAATTGGAGCGACCTGTTATGTGAATTCACTGCACATTGGGAGCGTTGTCTTCAAATTAGATATTGTGCTCTGAACAGCAAAATGGTTCTTTATTGCTCTGTGACCCTTTACCTTACCCCGTAATGCACCCATTGCACAGATGCCAAATTTAGTAAAACCCCTGAAAATCAAGGAACTGCAGGTGCTGGTTTACAAAAAAAGGCACAAAGTGCTGGAGTAACTCAGCGGGTCAAGCAGCATCTGTGGAGAACATGGATAGATGACGTTTCACAGAGTGCTGGAGTAACTCAGCGGGTCAGGCAGCATCTGTGGAGAACATGGATAGGTGACGTTTCACAGAGTGCTGGAGTAACTCACGGGGTAACGTTTGATGTCCATAGTAAGAGACAGCATTGGGCAGCTCATTCAGGGAGTTCACTGTTTGTGTGAAGTGTTGACTTTGATATAGCTGGCATGTTGCTGTGCCAGTTTGAGTATGAAAATAGTCAATGTATTCTTCTACCCTGTAGGATTCACCACTGCAGACACATTGTAATTTCACTGTACCTTAATTGGTACATGTGAAGATAAAATGACCTTGAAACATTGGGCCTTGAGTTATTTTTCCAGGCCCTGTCCATCCAGTGTTTGATATTTTGAGGTGAATGTAGAATCTTCTCTCCTATTTCTGTTTCTCCCTCTACAGTTATTCTACTTGTTTCTGGTTGATGTGCCAAGGTCTTTGGAGATCTTCTAATGTCCCCAGTTTTCTATGGTTTACGATAGATGGCCTTTGTCAACTTGCTGTTCCAAGTACTGCTTGTGATAGAGGCTGTGATCAAGGATGTCAGGAGATTTCAATCATTAAAGTGATCTGTTTTTTTGTTGCTATAACCAAGTCTATCCGGTCTAGTCTTTGTGGAGATGGTTTGAAGATAAGGCCCTTGTTTAGACCCTCTCGTGGTTTCAATGGGGATAAATCCTTGAGAAAGATTAACAATGTCTTTTCCTAATTGCTTTGTGGTCACGCTCCTTGTATTTCAGGGTGCTGGAATGTTGAGCAGAAGTGCTGGAGGAACTCTGAGGGTCAGGCAGCATCTGTGGGGGAAATAGACAGATGGCATTTTGGGTTGCAAACCTTCAGACTGGAGTAGGGGGATAAAGATGGAAAGTGGGGGTGGGACAAAGCCTGGCATGTGGGGGTGGGTGATTGGCAGATAGATGGAATGTGACAAAGGCCAGAGGTGAAAGTGATAAAACATGTTGGATAAGAAGGGGAGAGGTGTGGAAGATGAAGCCAGAGGGAGGTTTATGGGTGAATGGGACATGGGGGGGGGGGATACAAGGGAAATGTGGCATGGAGGTGAGAAATCAGCATACTGGTGATGGGAACCCCCTCTTTCCCTGCACCCCCTCCCCTCCCTGGTGATGGGAACCCCCTCTTTCCCTGCACACCCCACCCTGGTGATGGGAACCCCCTCTTTCCCTGCAACCCCCCCACCCTGGTGATGGGAACCCCCTCTTTCCCTGCACCCCCCCCACCCTGGTGATGGGAACCCCCTCTTTCCCGGCACACCCCACCCTGGTGATGTGAACCCCCTCTTTCCCTGCACCCCCCACCCTGGTGATGGGAACCCCCTCTTTCCCTGCACCCCCCCCACCCTGGTGATGGGAACCCCTCTTTCCCTGCACCCCCACCCTGGTGATGGGAACCCCCTCTTTCCCTGCACCCCCCACCTTGGTGTGAACACTTCCCTCAACATTTTGGTCACTCTGCTCCTTCCCTGTGTATGCTCACCTCCCAAACCGGTCTCATATTTCACTCTATCCCCTTCCACCCGTATCCCTCCCTCCAGCTTTACGTTTCACTCTTCTCATCTATTGCACCTTTTGTCTCCTTGTCACCCCTAGCCAATGTCACAATGAAACGACAGCATCTGTCCATTCCCTTTGTGGTCGGGTAGATGGTGCCTGATCTGCCAAGTACCTCCAGCACTTTGTTTTGGACCAGGTTACATTCCCAGGTTAAAGTAATCCTAGTTGGCTGCTCTTGCAGGGAAAGTAGTTTAATGTTGATGACACTTGAAGTCTCATTACAAATCCTGCCATTATCAATCCTGCCATTCACCCTACTGTAGTTTTGGAATTTATCTAAATCTACATTTGGTTTGAGTGTGTTTGTTGCCAGAATCCATTTCCTCTCCTCTCTGCTCTTTTGTGAAGGTGACCAATTAATGTTAGTTTCATTTCCACTTTCTCTACCCTACTCCATCAGTCTGAAGAAGGATCCCAACCTGAAACATCTGTCCATTCGCTTTGCAGGCAGGCAGATGTTGCCTGACCCACTGAGTAGCTCCAACACTTTGTTTTAGACCAGGTTACATCCCCTGGTTAAAGTAATCCTAGTTACCTCCTGTTGCAGGGAAAGTAGTTTAATGTTCATGACACTTGTGTTTAACTCATTACAATTAGGTAATCTTGCCCCTTCCATTCACCCAACTGTAGCTTTGTTTGGAATTGGTCTAAATCTATATTTGGTTTAGTATGTTTGTGTCTGTTGCCAGAATCCATTTCCTCTCCTCTCTGCTCCTTTCTAAAGGGGTGACCAATTAGTGTTAGTTTCCACCCAGGATCTCCAAAGACTGGGTCCTCTGATGCAGGAAGAGTCTGCCAGGGTTAGACTGTCTTCCCCATTCTGCCAAATGTTGCATAAACTGGGCCAAACTTCACTACTGTTCCTTTACTTGTACGTCTCATTTAATTCAAAGTATTTCTTTGTCAGTTAAAGTAGTATCTGGTTTGTCATGGTGTGTCTCTCCAGATATTTGAACTACCTGTATGCTCCTATCTGTTTCTGTTTGTGCCCAGGGTTTCAATGTCCATGGTAAAGGGTACGGTATCAGGGGCAGTGTCGGGGAGAACACTTCATGTGACATGGTAAGTTTCACATTTAGAAACATAGAAACATAGAAAATAGGTGCAGGAGTAGGCCATTCGGCCCTTCGAGCCTGCACCACCATTCAATATGATCATGGCTGATCATCCAACTCAGTATCCTGTACCTGCCTTCTCTCCATACCCCCTGATCCCTTTAGCCACAAGGGCCACATCTAACTCCTCTTAAATATAGCCAATGAACTGGCCTCAACTACCTTCTGTGGCAGAGAATTCCACAGATTCCCCACTCTCTGTGTGAAAAATGTTTTTCTCATCTCGGTCCTAAAAGACTTCCCCCTTATCCTTAAACTGTGACCCCTTGTTCTGGACTTCCCCAACATTGGGAACAATCTTCCTGCATCTAGCCTGCCCAACCCCTTAAGAATTTTGTAAGTTTCTATAAGATCCCCCCTCAATCTTCTAAATTCTAGCGAGTACAAGCCGAGTCTATCCAGACTTTCTTCATATGAAAGTCCTGACATCCCTGGAATCAGTCTGGTGAACCTTCTCTGTACTCCCTCTATGGCAAGAATGTCTTTCCTCAGATTAGGAGACCAAAACTGTACGCAATACTCCAGGTGTGGTCTCACCAAGACCCTGTACAACTGCAGTAGAACCTCCCTGCTCCTGTACTCAAATCCTTTTGCTATGAATGCTAACATACCTGTTTTACCTGGTCGGTGAGGCAGCCTTCTCTCCGGCTGCCCATTCGACCCGTCCTCGCGGCCTACCAGCGGGCGTGGAGCGGCGTGGAGCGGCGTTTCCTGGCGGGAACTGCACAGCACCCTCAGCTTCGGTGGCGGCACGGCGCTGGAGCGCTACTGTGCAGCGGAGCGGGCGATGCCTTGCCTGGGTCGCCGCGCTGGACCGACGCGCTGGAGCTCCGGTGAGCTGGACCGTCGAGCTCAACACCTCCGGGACTGGAGCGACCATCCGCGGGCGGCGGCGCCGACTCCAACACCGGGAGCCTTGAGCTCCAAGTCGGCGCGGCCTTGTCGGCTTCAGGTGCTGCGGACGCCTGTGGGAAATCTGCCGTTCCAGCCGTAGTTACGGCCTCCGGTGAGGGATGCGGCCGTTCCAGGTGGCCCAGCTGCTGGAGGACTCTCCCGACGCCGGGGCTACATCACCCGGCGAGAACGGCCAGGATCATCGGGCCTCCGTAGAGGCAATAGCGGGGGCTTCATTTGGCCTGACTTTTTTTTTTGGGTGAACTGGGGCTGGGGACTGGACATTGTGCCTTCCCCCACAGTGGAAATCATTGTGGGGGGATGATTTTTGTATGTAATTGTTTGTAATTGTATTTGTTAGTCTGTGTTCAAGATGGCGGTCGGAGGGGAGAGTGGACGCTGGCGTTAAATTGCCGCTGCTCTCTCCTCAAATTGTGCTTCTGATTTTCTTTTTTTTGTGTTTTTGGAAGGAATTCTGTCCCTGATTTATGTATTGGTCTTTATAACCTATTTTTTTTAAATTCTGATTATATGTTTTCTATAAATCTCTGTATGGTGTCCTTGAGACCTCGGTATAAGGTGCCCGTAAATAAAATCCATTATTATTATTATTATACCATTCGCTTTCTTCACTGCCTGCTGCACCTGCATGCCTACTTTCAATGACTGGTGTACCATGACACCCAGGTCTCGTTGCATCACCCCTTTTCCTAATCGGCCACCAATCAGATAATAGTCTACTTTCCTGTTTTTGCCACCAAAGTGGATAGCCTCACATTTATGCACATTATACTGCATCTGCCAAACATTTGCCCACTCACCCAGCCTATCCAAGTCATCTTGCAGCCTCCTAGCATCCTCCTCACAGCTAACACTGCCCCCCAGCTTCGTGTCATCTGCAAATTTGGAGATGTTGCATTCAATTCCCTCGTCCAAATCATTAATATATATTGTAAATAGCTGGGGTCCCAGCACTGAGCCTTGCGGTACCTCACTAGTCACTGCCTGCCATTCTGAAAAGGACCCGTTTACTCCTACTCTTTGCTTCCTGTCTGCCAGCCAGTTCTCTATCCACATCAATACTGAACCCCCAATACCGTGTGCTTTAAGTTTGCATACTAATCTCTTATGTGGGACCTTGTCGAAAGCCTTCTGAAAGTCCAGATATAACACATCCACTGGTTCTCCCTTATCCACTCTACTAGTTACATCCTCGAAAAATTCTATAAGATTCGTCAGACATGATTTACCTTTTATAAATCCATGCTGACTTTGTCCAATGATTTCACCACTTTCCAAATGTGCTGCTATCCCATCTTTAATAACGGACTCTAGCAGTTTCTCCACTACTGATGTTAGACTAACTGGTCTGTAATTTGCCGTTTTCTCTCTCCCTCCCTTTTTAAAAAGTGGGGTAACATTAGCTACCCTCCAATCCTCAGGAACTACTCCAGAATCTAAAGAGTTTTGAATGTTGTGGGCTTATCAATGAATCGTCAAAGAAGGAGGGTGCCCACCTGATGACCCCGATGACATACCTACCCGACCTTTCACTACTCCAATCCCACTGCAAATAGCAAGAGTGCCAAATTATTACAGGGATTGAAACATCAAGTCCTATTAGCTCTACAGTGTCATCTCAAACTTACTAACCAACCCCTCTACATTCACACACAAATCATTTATATAAATCACAAACAGTAGAAGTCCCAGCACAGATCCCTGCAGAATTCCACTGTCCACAGACCTCCAGCCTGAATATTGTCCTTACACCACAACCCTCTGTCTTCATCTGTAAGCCAGTTCTAAATCCATACGAACAAGTCTTGTGCTTCTTAATCATCTGTAGTAGCCCGTCATGCCTTACTAAATTCCATGTAGACATCATTCACCACCCTACCCTCATCGATCACCTTCATCACATCCTCAGAAACTCAAGCAAGTTAATAAGACGACCAGCCATGTACAAAGCCATGCTGGCTATCCCTAATTAGTCCATTTTCTTCCAAATGGGAGTAAATCCTATCTTGAAGAATCCTCTTCAATACCTTCCGTACCACTGATGTGACGCTCACGAGTCAGGATGAAGAGTACAAATTACAGCAGGAGATACAATCAGCATGTAAGAAAGGCCATGTTACAGGGAATTTCAATATGCAGGTAGACTGGGAAAATCAGGCTGGTACTGGATCCCAAGAGAAGGAATTTGTAGTGTGCCTACGAGATGGCTTCTTAGAGCGGCTTGTGGTTGAGCCGACCAGGGAAAAGGCAATTCTGGATTCGGTGTTGTGCAAGAACTGGATTTGATTAGGGAGCTTAAGGTAAAGGAACCCCTAGGGATTTGTGACATAATATGATAAAATTCGACCTGCAGTTTGAGAAAAAGATGAAATCAGATGTGACGGCATTACTGTAGAGTCAAGGTAACTGTAGAGGCATAAGTAAGGAGGTGGCTATTGTTGAGTACAAGGCGATCCAAGCAAGAATGATTGTGGAACAGCAATGGCAGAAGTTTCTGAGAATAATTTGGAAGTTGCAGGATCTTTTCATCCCAAAGAGGAAGAAAGATTCTGAGGGAAGAATGAGGCGACTGTGGCTGACTAAAGGGGCTGTCCCACTTGGGCCACCTAATCCACGATGGCAGTAAAAATACAACTCCTGCTGTTTGCAACAGGCCTTTTGCTTCTGCAGCCTAAAGGCAGATCGGCAAGAACAAGGGTGAAGAGGAAGCACAAGAAGAGGTCTCAGTGGATGAAGCCCCTCTTGCAAAGAAGATTCAGGCTTGGACAGCATGAGAGCCTGATAAATGTGCTGCATGAGGAGGATTTGTCTGCTTTTAAAAATGTCACAAGAATACCCCCTGACCTGTTTAATGACAAACATGGGCCCTCTACTGGAAAAAAAGACACCTATATGAGAAAGCCACAGGAACCAGGCCTGCACCTAGCCATCACCCTCCGCTGTGGGCCAAATGGATTCTTGGGGTGACAGCTCAGTCACTCAAGCCTGATGTGCTGGCAGCTCACTCACGGCTGGTGGGCGAGCAGTTGACTAACGGCTATTCCTTGAAATTCCATTTCAAGCAGGGTGCAAGGCCACCAAATTCAAATGCAGTTTCATGCCATTTCAAGCAGGGTGCAAGGCCATCAAATTCAAATGGAGTTTCATGCCATTTCAAGCAGGGTGCAAGGCCACCAAATTCAAATGCAGTTTCATGCCATTTCAAGTAGGGTGCAAGGCCATCAAATTCAAGTGCAGTTACCTACTACTTCAGTTCAAAGCAGTTACCACCACCAACAACCATCTGCAGTGCAGCATTTCAAAGCAGTTACCACCACCAACAACCATTTGCAGTGGGGCAATTCTGGATTCAGTGTTATGTAATGAACCGGATTTGATAAAGGACCTCGAGGTTAATGAGCCATTAGGAGGCCGTGACCATAACATGGTCAGATTTAATCTACAATTGGAGAGGGAGAAGAGTAGATCGGAGGTGTCAGTGTTACAGTTGAATAAAGGGGACTATGGGGCCATGAGGGAGGAGCTGGCCAAAGTTGACTGGAAACATACTAGCAGGGATGACAGTGGAACAAAAATGGCAGGTATTTCTAGGAATAATACAGAACGTGCAGGATCAGTTCATTCCTAGGAGGAAGAAAGATTCCAAGGGGAGAAAGGAACGACCATGGCTGACAAGGGATGTCAGGGACAGAATAAAAATTAAAACGATGAAGTACAACGTAGCAAAGATGAGCGGGTAGCAAAAGGATTGGGTAATGCTCAAAGAACAACAGAAGATAACCAAAAAGACAATACGGGGAGAAAAGATGAGGTACGAAGGTAAGCTAGCCAAGAATATAAAGCAGGATAGTAAAAGCTTCTTTAGGTATGTGAAGAGGAAAAAATTAGTGAAGACCGAAAAAGGTGAATTTATTATGGGGAACAAGGAAATGGCAGATGAGTTGAACAGGTACTTTGGATCTGTCCTCACTAAGGAGGACACAAACAATCTTCCTGATATAGTAGTGGCCAGAGGATCTGGGGTGACAGAGGAACTGAAGGAAATCCACATTGGGCAGGAAATGGTGTTGGATAAACTGATGGGACTGAAGGCTGATAAATCCCCAGGGCCTGATGGTCTGCATCCCAGGGTACTTAAGGAAGTGGCTCTAAAAATCGTGGATGCATTGGTGATAATTTTCCAATGTTCTATAGACTCAGGATCAGTTCCTGTGGATTGGAGGATAGCTAATGTTATCCCACTTTTTAAGAAATGCGGGAGAGAGAAAACAGGGGAATCTAATAATAATAACCATATAACCATATAACCATATAACCATAACAGCACGGACACAGGCCATCTCGGCCCTTCAAGTCCGTGCCGAACATTTAATTTTTTTTTTTTTTTTTTTTTTTTTTTTTTTTTTTAAATTAAAAATAAAATACTTCCCCCTAGTCCCATCTACCTGCACTCAGACCATAACCCTCCATTCCTTTCCCGTCCATATACCCATCCAATCTATTTTTAAAGGATAACATTGAACCTGCCTCCACCACTTCCACTGGAAGCTCATTCCACACAGCTACCACTCTCTGAGTAAAGAAGTTCCCCTTAATGTTCCCCCTAAACTTCTGTCCCTTAATTCTCAAGTCATGTCCCCTTGTTTGAATCTTCCCTACTCTCAATGGGAAAAGCTTATCCACGTCCACTCTGTCTAACCCGCTCATAATTTTAAAGACCTCTATCAAGTCCCCTCTTAACCTTCTGCGCTCCAAAGAATAAAGACCTAACTTGTTCAACCTTTCTCTGTAACTTAGTTGCTGAAACCCAGGCAACATTCTAGTAAATCTCCTCTGTACTCTCTCTATTTTGTTGACATCCTTCCTATAATTAGGCGACCAAAATTGTACTCCATACTCCAGAATTGGCCTCACCAATGCCTTGTACAATTTTAACATTACATCCCAACTTCTATATTCAATGCTCTGATTTATAAAGGCCAGCACACCAAAAGCTTTCTTTACCACCCTATCTACATGAGATTCCACCTTCAGGGAACTGCCGAGATGTAGCACCTCACATTTGTCAGCATTAAACTCCATCTGCCATCTTTCAGCCCACTCTTCCAAATGGCCCAAATCTCTCTGTAGACTTTGAAAATCTACTTCATTATCCACAACACCACCTATCTTACTATCATCTGCATACTTACTAATCCAATTTTCCACACCTTCATCCAGATCATTGATGTACATGACAAACAACAGTGGACCCAACACAGACCCCTGAGGCACCCCACTAGTCACCGGCCTCCAACCTGACAAACAGCCATCCACCATTACTCTCTGGCATCTCCCATTCAGCCACTGTTGAATCCATCTTGCTACTCCACCATTAATACCCAACAATTGAATCTTCTTAACCAACCTTCCATGAGGAACCTTGTCAAAGGCCTTACTGAAGTCCATATAGACAACATCCACTGCTTTACCCTCATCAATTTCCCTAGTAACCTCTTCGAAAAATTCAAGAAGATTAGTCAAGCATGACCTTCCAGGCACAAATCCATGTTGACTGTTCCTAATCAGACCCTGCTTATCCAGATGCTTATATATATTATCTTTAAGTATCCTTTCCATTAATTTGCCCACCACTGACGTCAAACTAACAGGTCTATAATTGCTAGGTTTACTCTTCGAACCCTTTTTAAACAACGGAACAACATGCGCAGTACGCCAATCCTCCGGCACTATTCCCGTTTCTAATGACATTTGAAATATTTCTGTCATAGCCCCTGCTATTTCTACACTAACTTCCCTCAATGTCCTAGGGAATATCCTGTCAGGACCTGGAGACTTATCCGTTTTCATATTTTTCAAAAGTGTCCGCACCTCCTCTTCTTTGAATCTCACAGTTTCCATTGCTACTCTGCTCGTTTCCCTTACCTCACATAATTCCATATCCTTCTCCTTCGTGAATACCGAAGAAAAGAAATTGTTCAATATCTCCCCCATCTCTTTTGGCTCTGCAGATAGCTGTCCACTCTGACTCTCTAATGGACCGATTTTATTCCTTGTTATCCTTTTGCTATTAATATAGCTGTAGAAACCCTTTGGATTTACTTTCACCTTACTTGCCAAAGCAACCTCATATCTTCTTTTAGCTTTTCTAATTTCTTTCTTAATATTCTTTTTACATTCTTTATACTCCTCAAGCACCTCATTTACTCCATGCTGCCTATAATTATTGTAGATCTCTCTCTTTTTCTGAACCAAGTGTCCAATTTCCCTTGACAACCGTGGCTCTTTCCATTTTTTACTATTTCCTTTCAACCGAACAGGGACATAAAGATTCTGTACTCTTAAAATTTCACCCTTAAATGTCCTCCATTTTTCTTCTACATCCTTCCCATAAAACAACATGTCCCAATTCACTCCTTTTAAATCCTTTCGCATCTCCTCAAAGTTAGCCTTTCTCCAATCAAAAATCTCAACCCTACGTCCAGTTCTGACCCTCTCCATAATTATATTGAAACTAATGGTATTGTGATCACTGGACCCGAAGTGCTCCCCGACGCATACCTCCGCCACTTGCCCTGTCTCATTTCCTAACAGGAGGTCCAGCACTGCCCCTTCTCTAGTAGGTACCTCTATGTATTGCTGCAAAAAACTATCTTGCACACATTTTACAAACTCCAAACCATCCAGCCCTTTTACAGAATGTGTTTCCCAGTCTATGTGTGGAAAATTGAAATCTCCCACAATCACTACCTTGTGCTTACTACTAATATCTGCTATCTCCTTACATATTTGCTCTTCCAATAATAATGAATAATAATGAATTTTATTTATGGGCGCCTTATACCGAGGTCTCAAGGACACCTTACAGAGATTTATAGGAAACATATAATCAGAATTTAAAAAAATAAGTTATAAAGACCAATACACAAATCAGGGACAGAATTCCTTCCAAAAACACAGAAAAGAAAATCAGAAGCACAATTTGAGGAGAGAGCAGCGGCAACGAAACCGCGCCTGCGTCCACTCTCCCCTCCGACCTCCATCTTGAACACAGACTAACAAATACAATTACAAACAATTACATACAAAATTATATACAAAATTACAGACCAGTTAGCCTGATATCGGTGGTGGGGAAGATGCTGGAGTCAATTATAAAAGATGAGATAGCCGAACATTTGGATAGCAGTAACAGGATCGGTCCGAGTCAGCATGGATTTACGAAGGGGAAATCATGCTTGACTAATCTTCTGGAATTTTTTGTAGATGTAACTAGGAAAATGGACAAGGGAGAGCCAGTGGATGTAGTGTACCTGGACTTTCAGAAAGCATTTGATAAGGTCCCACATAGGAGATTAGTGGGCAAAATTAAGGCACATGGTATTGGGGGTAGAGTGCTGACATGGATAGAGAAGTGGTTGGCAGGCAGGAAACAAAGAGCAGGGATTAACGGGTCCCTTTCAGAATGGCAGGCAGTGGCTAGTGGGGTACCGCATTGCTCGGTGCTGGGACCACAGCTATTTACAATATACATCAATGATTTGGATGAAGGGATTCAAAGTAACATTAGCAAATTTGCAGATGACACAAAGCTGGGTGGCAGTGTGAACTGTGAGGAGGATGCTATGAGAATGCAGGGTGACTTGGACAGGTTGGGGGAGTGGGCAGATGCATGGCAGATGAAGTTTAATGCAGATAAATGTGAGGTTATCCACTTTGGTATCAAAAACAGGAAGGCAGATTATTATTTAAATGGCGTCAAGTTGGGAAAAGGGGAAGTACAACGGGATCTGGGGGTCCTTGTACATCAGTCTATGAAAGTAACCATGCAGGTACAGCAGGCAGTGAAGAAAGCAAATGGCATGTTGGCCTTTATAACAAGAGGAATCGAATATAGGAGCAAAGAGGTCATTCTGCAGTTGTACAGGGCCCAAGTGAGACCACATCTGGAGTATTGTGTGCAGGTTTGGTCCCCTAATTTGTGGAAGGACATTCTTGCTATTGAGTGAGTGCAGCGTTGGTTTACAAGTTTAATTCCCGGGATGGCGGGACTGTCATATGCTGAGAGAATGGAGTGGCTGGGCTTGTACACTCTGGAGTTTAGAAGGATGAGAGGGTATCTTATTGAAACATATAAAATTATTGAGGTGTTTGGACACGCTAGAGGCAGGAAACATGTTCCCGATGTCGGGGAGTCCAGAACCAGGGGCCATAGTTTAAGAATAAGGGGTAAGCCATTTAGATCGGAGACGAGGAAACACTTTTTCTCACAGAGAGTGGTGAGTCTGAGGAATTCTCAGCCTCAGAGGGCGGTGGAGGCCGGTTCTCCGGCAGCTTTCAAGAGAGAGCTAGATAAGGCTCTTAAAAATAGTGGAGTCAGGGGATATGGGGAGAAGGCAGGAACGGGGTCCTGATTGGGGATGATCAGCCATGATCACATTGAATGGCGGTGCTGGCTCGAAGAGCCGAATGGCTTACTCTGGCATATATTGTCTATTGGCTATCACAGGTAACAGACTACTGACCGACATCTACTACAAACCCAAATGATGCCCATGGCTATCTGGACTACACTGGCCACGTCTGCGCCCAGGATGAAGTGTTCCAAACCAGGGCATCGGAGATGTCCTCATTCTTTAGGGAATGGGGGTTCCCCTCTTCTACTATAGATGAGGCTCTTATCAGGGTCTCTTCTATATCCCACAGCTCCCCTCTTACTCCCCACCCCCCTACTCGTAACAAGGACAGAGTCCCCCATGTCCTCACCTTCCACCCTACCAGCCGTCACATACAACAGAAAATCCTCCAACATTTTCGCCACCTCCAACGGGATCCCACCACTGACCTCAACTTCCCATTCTCCAATTTCAGTGGTTTCTCCCTCCTTCCCCTTCCCAGCTCTCCCACAGCCTACTGTCTCTGCCTTTTCCTTCCTTTATCCCGCCCCCTCCACCCCAACTTCAGTCTGAAGAAGGGTCTCGACCTGAAACGTCACCTATTCCTTCTCTCCATAGATGCTGCCTGTCCCGCTGAGTTACTCCAGCATTTTTGTCAACCTTTGATTTTTCCAGCATCTGCAATCTTTTCTTAATCAACACGGTGGGAGTGTTGTCCACATATTGGACGGGCCTGCAGTGCGGCGGATCACCACACGGTGGGAGTGTTGACCACAAAATGGATGGGCCTGCAGTGCGGCAGATCACCACACGGTGGGAGTGTTGACCACATATTGGACGGGCTGCAGTGCGGTGGATCACCACACGGTGGGAGTGTTGACCACAAAATGGATGGGCCTGCAGTGCGGCGTATCACCACACGGTGGGAGTGTTGACCACAAATTGGAACGACCTGTTATGTGAATTCACTGCACATTGGGAGCGGTGTCTACAAATTAGATATTGTGCTCTCTACTGCAAAATGATTCTTTATTGCTCTGTGACCCTTTACCTTTCCCCGTAATGCACCCATTGCACAGATGCCAAATTTAGTAAAACCCCTGCAATCAGGGAAGATTTGGGATGAAAATCAAGTAACTGCAGATGCTGGTTTAGAAAAAAGGCACAAAGTGCTGGAGTAACTCAGCCGGTCAGGCAGCATCTGTGGAGAACATGGATAGGTGACGTTTCACAGAGTGCTGGAGTAACTCACGGGGTAACGTTTGATGCCCATAGTAAGAGTTACAGCATTGGGCAGCTCATTCAGGGAGTTCACTGTTTGTGTGAAGTGTTGACTTTGATATAGCTGGCATGTTGCTGTGCCAGTTTGATTATGCAAATAGTCAATGTATTCTACCCTGTAGGATTCACTACTGCAGACACATTGTAATTTCACTGAACCTTAATTGGTACATGTGATGATAAACTGACCTTGAAACATTGGGCCTAGAGTAATTTTTCCAGGCCCTGTCCACCCAGTGTTTGATATATTGAGGTGAATGTAGAATTTTCTCACCTGCTGCTGTTTCTCCCTCTACAGTTATTCTACTTGTTTCTGGTTGATGTGCCAATGTCTTTGGAGATCTTCTAATGTCCCCAGTTTTCTATGGTTTGTGATAGATGGGCTTTGTCAACTTGCTGTTCCAAGTACTGCTTGTGATAGAGGCTGTGATCAAGGATGTCAGGAGATTTCAATCATTAAAGTGATCTATTTTTTTGTTGCTATAACCAAGTCTATCTAATCTAGTCTTTTTGGAGATGGTATGAAGATTTAGACCCTCTCATGGTTTCAATGGGGATAAATCTTTGAGAAAGATTAACAATGTCTTTTCATAATTGCTTTGTGGTCACGTTCCTTGTATTTCAGGGTGTTGGAATGTTGAGCAGAAGTGCTGGAGGAACTCTGAGGGTCAGGCAGCATCTGTGGGGGAAATAGACAGGTGGCATTTTGGGTTGGAAACCTACAGACTGGAGTAGGGGGAGAAAGATGGAAAGTGGGGGTGGGACAAAGCCTGGCATGTGGGGGTGGGTGGTTGGCAGATGGATGGAATAAGTAACAAAGGCCAGAGGTGAAATTGATAAAACATGTTGGATAAGAAGGGGAGAGGTGTGGAAGATGAAGCCAGAGGGAGGTTTATGGGTGAATGGGACATGGGAGGGGATAGTTCAAGTTCAAGTGAGTTTATTGTCATGTGTCCCTGATAGGACAATGACATTCTTGCTTTGCTTCAGCACAACAGAACATTGTAGCCAATTACTACAAAACAGATCAATGTGTCCATATACCACTATATAAATATATACACACATGAATAAATAAACTGATAAAGTGCAAATAACATATAATGGGCTATTAATGTTCAGAGTTTTGTCCGAGCCAAGTTTAATAGCCTGATGGCTGTGGGGAAGTAGCTATTCCTGAACCTGGTCGTTGCAGTCTTCAGGCTCCTGTACCTTCTACCTGAAGGTAGCGGAGAGATGAGTGTGTGGCCAGGATGGTGTGGGTCTTTGATGATACTGCCAGCCTTTTTGAGGCAGCTACTGCGATAAATCCCCTCGATGGAAGGGAGGTCAGAGCCGATGATGGACTGGGCAGTGTTTACTACTTTTTGTCGTTTTTTGCTCTCCAGGGCGCTCAAGTTGCCGAACCAAGCCACGATGCAACCGGTCAGCATGCTCTCTACTGTGCACCTGTAGAAGTTAGAGAGAGTCCTCCTTGACAAACCGACTCGGTAATCTTCTCAGGAAGTAGAGGCTAACCCAGGATAAAAGGGAAATGTGGCATGTAGGTGGGAAATCAGCATACTGGTTATGGGAACCCCCTCTTTCCCAGCACCCCCCCTCACCCTGGTGATGGTAACCCCCTCTTTCCCTGCACCCCCCCCCACCCTGGTGATGGGAACCCTCTCTTTCCCAGCACCCCCCCTCACCCTGGTGATGGGAACCCCCTCTTTCCCTGCACCCCCCCCCCCACCCTGGTGATGGGAACCCTCTCTTTCCCTGCACCCCCCCCCCCCAACCCTGGTGATGGGAACCCTCTCTTTCCCTGCACCCCCCCCCCCACCCTGGTGATGGGAACCCTCTCTTTCCCTGCACCCCCCCAACCCTGGTGATGGGAACCCCCTCTTTCCCTGCACCCCCACCCTGGTGATGGGAACCCCCTCTTTCCCTGCACCCCCCCCCCCCCGCACCCTGGTGATGGGAACCCCCTCTTTCCCTGCACCCCCACCCTGGTGATGGGAACTCCCTCTTTCCCTGCACCCCCCCCCCCCACCCTGGTGATGGGAACCCCCTCTTTCCCAGCACCCCCCACCCTGGTGTGAACACTTCCCTCAACACCTTGGTCACTCTGCTCCTTCCCTGTGTATGCTCACCTCCCAAACCGGTCTCATATTTCACTCTATCCCCTTCCACCCGTATCCTTCCCTCCAGCTTTATGTTTCACTCTTCTCATCTGTTGCACCTTTTGTCTCCTTGTCACCTCTAGCCAATGTCACAACCCATCACCCTCTCACCCTGTATCCACTAATCACACAACAGGCTTTGTCCTGCTCCCACCTCTTTCCCACTTTCTCTGCCTGACTCCATCAGTCTGAAAGGGTCCCAACAGGAAACGACAGCATCTGTCCATTCCCTTTGTGGTCGGGTAGATGGTGCCTGATCTGCCAAGTACCTCCAGCACTTTGTTTTGGACCAGGTTACATCCCCTGGTTAAAGTAATCCTAGTTGGCTGCTGCTGCAGGGAAAGTAGTTTAATGTTGATGACACTTGAAGTCTCATTACAATTAGGTAATCTTGCCCCTTCCATTCACCCAACTGTAGCTTTGTTTGGAATTGGTCTAAATCTATATTTGGTTTAGTATGTTTGTGTCTGTTGCCAGAATCCATTTCCTCTCCTCTCTGCTCCTTTCTAAAGGGGTGACCAATTAGTGTTAGTTTCCACCCAGGATCTCCAAAGGCTGGGTCCTGTGATGCAGGAAGAGTCTGCCAGGGTTAGACTGTCTTCCCCATTCTGCCAAATGTTGCATAAACTGGGCCAAACTTCACTATTGTTCCTTTACTTGTACGTCTCATTTAATTCAAAGTATTTCTTTGTCAGTTAAAGTAGTATCTGGTTTGTCATGGTGTGTCTCTCCAGATATTTGAACTGCCTGTATGCTCCTATCTGTTTCTGTTTGTGCACAGGGTTTCAATGTCCATGGTAAAGGGCACAGTATCAGGGGCAGTGTCGGGGAGAACACTTCATGTGACATGGTAAGTTTCACATTTAGAAACATAGAAACATAGAAAATAGGTGCAGGAGTAGGCCATTCGGCCCTTCGAGCCAGCACCACCATTCAATATGATCATGGCTGATCATCCAACTCAGTATCCTGTACCTGCCTTCTCTCCATAACCCCTGATCCCTTTAGCCACAAGGGCCACATCTAACTTAAATATAGCCAATGAACTGGCCTCAATGACCTTCTGTGGCAGAGAATTCCACAGATTCACCACTTTGTGTGAAAAATGTTTTTCTCATCTCGGTTCCAAAAGACTTTCCCCTTATCCTTAAACTGTGACCCCTTGTTCTGGACTTCCCCAACATCGGGAACAATCTTCCTGCATCTAGCCTGTCCAACCCGTTAAGAATTTTGTAAGTTTCTATAAGATCCCCCCTCAATCTTCTAAATTCTAGCGAGTACAAGCCGAGTCTATCCAGTCTTTCTTCATATGAAAGTCCTGCCATCCCAGGAATCAGTCTGGTGAACCTTCTCTGTACTCCCTCTATGGCAAGAATGTCTTTCCTCAGATTGGGAGACCAAAACTGTACGCAATACTCCAGGTGTGGTCTCACCAAGGCCCTGTACAACTGCAGTAGAAGCTCCCAGCTCCTATACTCAAATCATTTTGCTATGATTGCTAACATACCATTCGCTTTCTTCACTGCCTGCTGCACCTGCATGCCTACTTTCAATGACTGGTGTACCATGACACCCAGGTCTCGTTGCATCTCCCTTTTCCTAATCGGCCACCATTCAGATAATAGTCTACTTTCCTGTTTTTGCCACCAAAGTGGATAACCTCACATTTATCCACATTATACTGCATCTGCCATGCATTTGCCCACTCACCCAACTTATCCAAGTCATCTTGCAGCCTCCTAGCACCCACCTCACAGCTAACACTGCCTCCCAGCTTAGTGTCATCCGCAAACTTGGAGATGTTGTATTCAATTCCCTCGTCCAAATCATTAATATATATTGTAAATAGCTGGGGTCCCAGTACTGAGCCTTGCGGTACCCCACTAGTCACTGCCTGCCATTCTGAAAAGGACCCGTTTACTCCTACTCTTTGCTTCCTGTCTGCCAGCCAGTTCTATCCACATCAATACTGAACCCCCAATACCGTGTGCTTTAAGTTTGTATACTAATCTCTTATGTGGGACCTTGTCGAAAGCCTTCTGAAAGTCCAGATATAACACATCCACTGGTTCCCCCTTATCCACTCTACTAGTTACATCCTCGAAAAATTCTATAAGATTCGTCAGACATGATTTACCTTTCATAAATCCATGCTGACTTTGTCCAATGATTTCACCACTTTCCAAATGTGCTGCTATGTTTCGGGACACAGCGCGGAAGCAGGCCCTTTGGCCCACCGAGTCCGCACCGACCAGCGATCCCCGCACATTAACACTATTCTACACACACTAGGAACAATGTTACATTTATACTAAGTCAATTAACTTACAAACCTGCACATCTTTGTGGGAGGAAAGTGAAGATCTCTGAGAAAACCCACTTAGTCACTGGGAGAATGTACAAACTCCGTACAGAACCCGTGTCTCTGGTGCTGTAAGGCAACAACTCTACTGCTGTGCCACTGTGCTGGCATGTTGCTGTGCCAGTGAATTATAGTAGTCAATGTATTTTGCTACCCTGTAGGGTTCACTACAATCCTTTCAATGGCTGATCCCGTTTCTCATGACATTTAATTTCAATTGGAAACTCTTCCTCTCTAGGTGTCCAGTGTGAAGGAGGTTGTCGGCAGACTTCAAATCACTAACGTGACATTGGTTTGTTTTGTATATAACTTGGTCTATGTGAATATGGTTATGGAGTTGGTACAAAGGTAAGGCCCCTGTTTAGAACCTTCTCTTGGGCTTCAGTGTGGATGAAGGTTTGGGAAAGATTATCAATCGTTTTCCCTAAATGGGCTCAGCCTGTCTCAGCTTGAGTCCACTTTAGTTTAAAGATTACATTTCCCCTCCCCCTCGTTAGGGTTTATTCACTAAAGTTGTGGTCTGGGCCTACTTGAAGGAGTTTAACAGGGACCACTGGTATGCACTTGTGTCTATATTTAGCAGTGAGTTTCTGCCTGTACCTGGGGCTGTTGGTCAGGGTGGGGACAGTGAGGGGGATAGATATTGGGGCGGTCTGTCTCTGGGTTTTGTGCGCTGTGCCTCTGGAGTGATCAGGAAATGGATGCTTGAGGAAATGGACAGATATACAGGTGCAATGGGACAGGTATACGGGTGCAATGGAACAGGTATACGGGTGCAATGGGACAGGTATACGGGTGCAATGGGACAGGTATACGGGTGCAATGGGACAGGTATACGGGTGTAATGGGACAGGTATACGGGTGCAATGGGACAGGTATACAGGTGCAATGGGACAGATATACAGGTGTAATGGGACAGGTATACATGTGTAATGGGACAGGTTTACGGGTGCAATGGGACAAGTATACAGGTGCAATGGGACAGGTATACGGGTGCAATGGGACAGGTATACGGGTGCAATGGGACAGGTATACAGGTGCAATGGGACAGGTTTACAGGTGCAATGGGACAAGTATACGTCCAATACCTCTTGGGGCTGCACGGGAGAATCCACGATGTTTGAGAAATTTGTCAAACTCGTCGGGCTGTGAGTCATCATGTGCCCCAGTGACATTTTCTTGCAAGTCTTCGGTGGAAAGGTTCCTCGCAAACAGCTGGCGAACACATCAGTCGGCAGATGTTTCAAACCTTCCCCTTCACACCATCTGGAAGAGATCCGGGGCTAGAAGAAATCCCATCAAGTTGTTCCTAAACAGCTTCTCCAGCACCAGGTGTGGAAGGTCACAGAGAACTTGGAGCAAGATTGGACTTAGAGATCTTCAATGATTCCCACAAAATCCCTCGTGACCCTCAAGTATCTCTCATTTCCTCAAATAGGCTGTGATCTGAGGTGCTTTTTCGTTTAAGTTCGTGACCCAAATCACGGAACTACCTGAATTTTTAACATTGAGTAAAAATATGATATAAATCATTCCTGAAACTCATCAAGAACAAAACCTGCACATATTTTAAAAATATGAGAAAAATCTCCAATTTTTTGAGTAGTAATTGTCCAATCAAAGCACGTTTGACATTGGTCAATTGGCGTCCAACCTCTTCTTCTTCTGTCGTATGTCTTTTAGACCTGCAGCTCCGTTGAGGCAAGCCTGGCCAACGTGTCATCATCCAGGTCAATCGTCCAACCTCAATCATGCGCTTTGTTTCCTGGTCGCTAGGCAGCAAGTACTCTGGGATCATGGCTGCCTCCTCATTACATCAAAACAATAGCAAGGTTTCCAAGGAATAAAGGTAATGCTAACCTTGCTGATCATTTTGTTTTACAATTGATTTATCTTTATAAAGTTATGATGTGAACTGTTAAATAAAACTGATCAATAACAAATGTAGAGCTAGGGTTAGTAGTGATGGGTCTTCCCCTTCCCCCTCACACACCCGCCAGTTAAAATTCCCTGCTTTACTATGGATCACAATTTTTACGAATTATGATATATAAAACTATGTCGGCTCACACAAAATGTGAATGCTAGTCTTCACTAAATATATGCAAACATTTTCTGAGATTTCAGGAAATTCCCGGCCCCCTTTTGGACTCCGTGCTCGGGTACGATGTACCCCCTGCACCACTCTCTCATAGGACCTGTGAATATGTACGCGCATACGTGAACTAAATACTGTGTGTGGAATGTACCTTTGTTAGGTTCCTAAATATGGGCTCAACAAATTGGTCCCAGCAGCCCCAGATTTGGTGCCCAATGTTGACAGTTTAACAAAGATCATCCTCTGGGATGTTAAAACACCCTCTGAAAGCTGCCTGCATGTCTTCCAAGAGAATGGATTCAGCTGCAGAAAGTAAACAAACATGCACTTAATAACCATTGAAGACTGTGTTAATTGTCGGCCTGCGAGGATGAGAAGGGAAGAAGGACAGAAGATAAGTAGCAACTTTAAAACAAATACAACATGTGCCTGCCTTCCCGCATATTTAATGTAGCAGCTTTTGGAGACAAGATTCGAACTTCAAACACATAACCTGTGAAAGGTGTCTGCAAGAAAATGGAAGAGGGGCTGCAGAATATCATTAACAACTTGATTGCCTGCAACCCTGCAAGAAAATTACATGTAGGCTGTGGGCCGAGGAGCTTTATTCCAGTGTTTCGTGACCCGTCACCAAACTACATGAAACTTTCACATATTGTGTAAAAAAATCATATAAATGACCCCTGAAACTCGTCATGAACAAGACTTGCACATTTTTTATTAAATTAGAGAAAAACCGGAAAGTTTTCGGGTATTTTTAGTCCAATCAAAGCACGTTTAACATTGAGTTGTATGCCAGTTGGTCAATCACGCGCTTTGTTTAAGGCTAGCTAGGCAGGGAGCACTGAGAGGGCTTCACTGATGCCTGTTTTACTGGAGATTCCGATGAAGATTCTTTCCAGTTCTGTGAAATATATGTCGTGGAAACTTGCAGCAGGGTAATTGAATTTAGCGAGAAAAGCATGAAGAAGTCTGAAGAATGTGCAGCTAAGTGGAAGAAAGTCTTGAAAGCAATGTCCCTGCCTGAGGTGCTGCAGTCAAACTTTGTGAATCAACTGGAACTGAAAAGGTAAGATCTAAAGTCTGAATTTATGAAAATTAATCTGTATGCACTTTAATTAATTTAATTGCACCTTTATAATGTGAAAAAATGAGATTTGGAGGCTGTACATTCACTCATTCATTCACTCATTCATTCACTCACTCACTCACTCATTCACTCACTCACATTCACTCATTCATTCATTCATTCACTCATTCATTCACTCATTCATTCACTCATTCATTCACTCATTCATTCACTCATTCATTCACTCATTCATTCACTCATTCACTCATTCATTCACTCATTCATTCACTCATTCATTCACTCATTCATTCACTCATTCATTCACTCATTCATTCACTCATTCATTCACTCATTCATTCACTCATTCACTCACTC
>CM075981.1:4086270-4145256 GCA_038087875.1 Malacoraja senta | reverse complement strand
CAGATGCGGATGGGGAGCGAGGCTGGCGAGTGTTTGCCGGGCTGGCGAGTCGCTCATTGCAGCTCCGACCATGGAGCAGCCTCAGTGCAAGGTGTCGGAAGCGTTGCGCCGCTGCAGTGAAAGTCTCTGTGCCAAATTCTCCCAGATGACCAGCATGGATCAGGCTGCGGCTCGGTGCATCCTGGAGGACAACCAGTGGCTGCTGGAAGTAAGTACCAAGCACTGGGTCGAAACGGTGGAAGATAGTGGACTTCAAGTGGGGGTGGTTGGAGAAAACATCCTGCTTGCCTGCTAAATTTTCACTTACTGTAACTGCAGGAAAAATGTTCCCGATGTTGGGGGAGTTCAGAACCAAGGGTCACAGTTTAAGAATAAAGGGGGGGCCAGTTAGGACTGAGATGAGGACAAACTTTCTTCACACAGAGAGTTGGGAATCTGTGGAATTCTCCGCCACAGAAGGCAGTGGAGGCCAATTCACTGGATGTTTTCAAGAGAGAGTTACATTTAGCTCACGAAATCAAGGGATATGGGGAAAAAACAGGAAAGAGGTACTGATTTTAGATGAACAGCCATGATCATATTGAATGACAGTGCTGGCTCGAAGGGCCGATGGCCTATTCCTGCACCTATTTTCTATGTTTCTATGCTTGAGTATATGGCAATAAAACTCGATCACTTGATTTTGAAGCATTCATGCATGGTGGAGGTATAATGTAGTCATATAGTGATACAGTGTGAAAACAGGCCCTTGGTGCAACTTGCCCACACCCCCCCAACATGTCCCAGCTACGCTACCTGCTTTTGGTCCATACTTCCAAACCTGTCCTATCCATTAGATTAGATTAGATTAGATTCCTTTATTTGTCATTCAGACCTTTCGGTCTGAACGAAATTTCGTTGCCTGCAGTCATACATATAATAATAAATAACAAAACACACAATAAACACAAATTAACATCCACCACAGTGAGTTCACCAGGCACCTCCTCACTGTGATGGAGGCAAAAGTCTTAAAGTCTCTGTCTCTATCCATGTATCAGTCTAACTGTTTCTTAAATGTTGGGATGGTCCCTGCCTCAACTACCTCCTCTGGCAGCTTGTTCCAAACACCCACCACCCTTTGTGTGGATAAAGTTACCCCTTAAAAAGTTACCTCTTAAAAATACTTCATACAAAAAACATTGAAATCATACTTCTACAATGCACTAAAAAATGATTTTAATACATTAAATTTCAAAAAAGTTCCTACCCTGGGAGGGGGGACACCCCACTTCTACACCCTCTCCCCACTCGGTTGCTCCACTCCCTCACCGGGTACCCCCAAGGCCAGTGATCAGTGATCGCTCAGCCTTCCCACTTTCAAAAACGCTCCGCGGCCCCTGGTTCAGATGTAGAACACTGCCAGATGTTAGCGGGGAACTGAGGCCAGTTGTCCGTGATATTTGGATCCCAATGCTCAGCGCTTCATGTTTCAGAGTCGGCTAATGTTATTGATTTGTAATTAGCCTGATTTATAATTAGTTGACACAACCTTAATTTATTAATCCGGAATATCCAGGGGAATGGGATAAGTGTCATATTAAATGACATGCAAGGTGTCAGGCTGTCCGTCACAACATACAGCCCTGATAACCCATTATTTCCTTCAGTTAAATATTGGGAAGGTAGCACTATTGTCATTTGCCACTCAATTATTATGTTTGTTTACCTCACTGACTATTTCTACCCCCCCCCCCCCCCCAATTCCTTTGACAGGTTGAATAGAAATGTGCCCAATCTTGTTGTTTTATTAATTGAACACGTAGATGAACATCATCAAGGAGTGTAATCAGATGGAAACTGATTCAGATGCGATATTTAAGAGCTTGTTCAAAGAAGGGGCATTTGCACTCACACTTGCAGGGAAATGTGTGAGGAGATTATTATTTGTCTTTAGTTTTAGCTTGAACCAGGACATCTGAAGATTCAAAGTTTAATATAGGAATTGTGCTGATACTGACCCCAACCAACCACGTAATGAATATCATCCATTCCAGAGGTTTTACTTTTATGATGCCATTTAAACTTCACTTGGATTTCAACCACTTCAATGTAGAAGTAATTGGGAATGGGGAGCATTGGAACAAAACTTTACCACAGAAAATATTATGTACTCTCAAGGGGGTCAGATATAAATAGACTCAAATAGGACTCAGAGAAAGCTAGTAGAAAATGTGGGAGGCAGGAGGCAGGAGGCAGAGAAGGGAAGCACTCGGACCCAAAATGTAGGGAAGAAAGAAGAAAAAGAAAATAAACAGAGAATAAGTGGTGGTGGGTTTCTTAAATGTGTATATTTTAATCCTAGGAGCATTGTAAGAAAGGTGGATGAGCTTAGAGCCTGGATTGACACCTTGAAGTATGATGTTGTGGCGATCAGTGAAACATGGTTGCAGGAGGGCTGTGATTGGAAACTAAATATTCCAGGATTTCATTGCTTCAGGGGTGATAGAATTGGAGGGGCAAGAGGTGGGGGTGTTGCATTCTTGTCAAGGAAGATATTACAGCAGTGCTTTGGCAGGATAGAATAGAGGGCTCGTCTAGGGAGGCTATTTGGGTGGAACTAAGAAATGGGAAAGGTGTAGCAACACTTATAGGGGTGTATTATAGACCGCCAAATGGGGAGCGAGAATTGGAAGAGCAAATATGTAAGGAGATAGCAGATATTAGTAGTAAGCACAAGGTAGTAATTTTGGGAGATTTCAATTTTCCACACATAGACTGGGAAACACATTCTGTAAAAGGGCTGGATGGTTTGGAGTTTGTAAAATGTGTGCAGGATAGTTTTTTGCAGCAATACATAGAGGTATCTACTAGAGAAGGGGCAGTGCTGGACCTCCTGTTAGGAAATGAGACAGGGCAGGTGGCGGAGGTATGCGTCGGGGAGCACTTCGGGTCCAGTGATCACAATACCATTAGTTTCAATATAATTATGGAGAGGGTCAGAACTGGACCTAGGGTTGAGATTTTTGATTGGAGAAAGGCTAACTTTGAGGAGATGTGAAAGGATTTAAAAGGAGTGAATTGGGACATGTTGTTTTATGGGAAGGATGTAGAAGAAAAATGGAGGACATTTAAAGGTGAAATTTTAAGAGTACAGAATCTTTATGTCCCTGTTCGGTTGAAAGGAAATAGTAAAAATTGGAAAGAGCCACGGTTTTCACAGGAAATTGGACACTTGATTCGGAAAAAGAGAGAGATCTACAATAATTATAGGCAGCATGGAGTAAATGAGGTGCTTGAGGAGTATAAAGAATGTAAAAAGAATATTAAGAAAGAAATTAGAAAAGCTAAAAGAAGGTATGAGGTTGCTTTGGCCATTAGAGAGTCAGAGTGGACAGCTATCTGCAGAGCCAAAAGAGATGGGGGAGATATTGAACAATTTCTTTTCTTCGGTATTCACCAAGGAGAAGGATATGGAATTATGTGAGGTAAGGGAAACAAGCAGAGTAGCTATGGAAACTATGAGATTCAAAGAAGAGGAGGTGCGGACACTTTTGAAAAATATGAAAACGGATAGGTCTCCAGGTCCTGACAGGATATTCCCTAGGACATTGAGGGAAGTTAGTATAGAAATAGCAGGGGCTATGACAGAAATATTTCAAATGTCATTAGAAACGGGAATAGTGCCGGAGGATTGGCGTACTGCGCATGTTGTTCCGTTGTTTAAAAAGGGTTCTAAGAGTAAACCTAGCAATTATAGACCTGTTAGTTTGACGTCAGTGGTGGGCAAATTAATGGAAAGGATACTTAGAGATAATATATATAAGCATCTGGATAAGCAGGGTCTGATTAGGAACAGTCAACATGGATTTGTGCCTGGAAGGTCATGTTTGACTAATCTTCTTGAATTTTTCGAAGAGGTTACTAGGGAAATTGATGAGGGTAAAGCAGTGGTCTATAAGGACTTCAGTAAGGCCTTTGACAAGGTTCCTCATGGAAGGTTGAGTATTAATGGTGGAGTAGCAAGATGGATTCAACAGTGGCTGAATGGGAGATGCCAGAGAGTAATGGTAGATGGCTGTTTGTCAGGTTGGAGGCCGGTGACTAGTGGGGTGCCTCAGGGGTCTGTGTTGGGTCCACTGTTGTTTGTCATGTACATCAATGATCTGGATGATGGTATGGAAAATTGGATTAGTAAGTATGCAGATGATACTAAGATAGGTGGTGTGGTGGATAATGAAGTAGATTTTCAAAGTCTAAAGAGAGATTTAGGCCATTTGGAAGAGTGGGCTGAAAGATGGCAGATGGAGTTTAATGCTGATAAATGTGAGGTGCTACATCTCGGCAGGACAAATCAAAATAGGACGTACATGGTAAATGGTAGCGAATTGAGGAATGCAGTTGAACAGAGGGATCTAGGAATAACTGTGCATAGTTCCCTGAAGGTGGAATCTCATGTAGATAGGGTGGTAAAGAAAGCTTTTGGTGTGCTGGCCTTTATAAATCAGAGCATTGAATATAGAAGTTGGGATGTAATGTTAAAATTGTACAAGGCATTGGTGAGGCCAATTCTGGAGTATGGAGTACAATTTTGGTCGCCTAATTATAGGAAGGATGTCAACAAAATAGAGAGAGTACATAGGAGATTTACTAGAATGTTGCCTGGGTTTCAGCAACTAAGTTACAGAGAAAGGTTGAACAAGTTAGGTCTTTATTCTTTGGAGCGCAGAAGGTTAAGGGGGGACTTGATAGAGGTCTTTAAAATTATGAGCGGGTTAGACAGAGTTGACGTGGATAAGCTTTTTCCATTGAGAGTAGGGAAGATTCAAACAAGGGGACATGACTTGAGAATTAAGGGACAGAAGTTTAGGGGTAACATTAGGGGGAACTTCTTTACTCAGAGAGTGGTAGCTGTGTGGAATGAGCTTCCAGTGGAAGTGGTGGAGGCAGGTTCGATTTTATCCTTTAAAAATAGATTGGATGGGTATATGGACGGGAAAGGAATGGAGGGTTATGGTCTGAGTGCAGGTAGATGGGACTAGGGGGAAGTAATACAAATTAAAAATTAAAAAAGAAAGAAAAAAAAGTGTTCGGCACGGACTTGAAGGGCCGAGATGGCCTGTTTCCGTGCTGTAATGGTTATATGGTTATATGGGGCTTTATGTGTGGACCAGATATATTGTCAGTGCAGAGGGGCTAGGAGCAAGGCCAAGTGTGCATCCAGAGTCAAGGTCTGGAATAGTACTAGGTGTGCAGTCAAAGCTGGGACCAGGGGTGTGTTCAGCACTGGGAACCTAAGCAGGTAAGCAGCTATGATCATGGTAGAATAGGGGGGCCAGGTGTAAGGCTGGACAGGGCCAGGAGTAGTACCAGGTGTGCAGTGGGACCCAGGTTGGCCAACATGGGCCAAGTGCTTGATTATAATCTGATTTCCATACATGAATACACTAAGATCATTCATGTGCTGCACGTGTTGATCAGAGCCTGGGCTCTACTGTGGAATGTAATTAGGAATAGTAAGATTAAACGAGAACTTACCAGTTTGAAGTTTGATCTTTATTTTATGAGGAGTTACGATGAGGGATTACGTGAAGAGCCCGTTAGCACGAATGCGCATCAACCTTCAAAGCAGCGGTGTGGAGTCACAGACAGGAACCGATTGACCTGAGAATAGTAAGATTCAAGACACATAGAAATACCAGTTAGCTTTATGAGGAAGGGTTTTGGGAGTGGAGGGCACGTAATCCCTCGTCGTAACTCCTCATAAAATAAAGATCAAACTTCAAACTGGTAAGTTCTCGTTTAATCTTACTATTTTACTTCGGAGTCACGTGAGTGACTACGTGAAGATTTTAAAGCTCTGTGACTCCATGCCGTGGAACGAATCCATGCGTCACACACTGTATAGTTGACAAACGATACAGTTGGAAAGGTATTCGAACAGTAACAATTTAATGGAAAACAAAACAATACAACAGTAGTCACCTCTCTACCCGAGAGGGACTATGCAATAGAACTTAAAACTGAGTTAACAAACACGCTCGTTCTCTCTAAAGGTTTGTTATAAAACATCTGGAACATGCGTGCTGAGGACCACCCTGCGGTCGACAGAATCTGGTCCAGTGGAACATCCATGCTTCTCGCTGCGGACGTAGCTGCAGCCCTGGTGGAATGAGATTTGAACATTTTAGTATCGACACCTGAATGGGCTAGAACTAGTGGTCTGGGTAGAGACACTCTTGTGTGGCTTCTTATGGCTGATTAGTAGTGCTAGCTCCGAACCTCTAAGCTCTTTGGTAACTTTGATATATTGCCTGAGGTAACGAACTACACACAACCCGGGATCCAAAGGATATGCTATGAAATGTAATATCAGTCCCGAGGACCCTGGTCTACTTTGTTTAATGTTGTCGTAAACGAAAAAGGTGAACCCACTGTCCGAAGTGAGCATACTATCCAACTGTAGCTTTTGCAAGGATTGGACCCTCTGAGCCGACACTAAAGCCATCAGCATGACCACCTTGTGCGTCAGCCGGAATAGAGACAGGGAAGATGGTGGAGCCCATGAACGTAGTGACTTAAGAACCACCCCTACATCCCAAATTTCTGTGTATCTAGGCCTGGGAGGGTTAGAATTGAAAACTCCCTTCATGAACTTAGAATTTAATGGATGCGAGCCCACAGCCAGTTGTTGTGAACCTGAATGTAAATATGATGAAAGCGCACTCCTGGCACTATTTATTGCACTATAACTTAATCTCTCATCATGGTATAATTGTGAGAGAAACTCCAGAACATGTGTGATATGCACTTCGTCATACAGTATATCGTACTGTGCACAGAACAATTCCCATTTCCTGATATACAATGCATATTGTTTCTGTGTACTGCTTCTCCATGCCGCAGTTAAAACATCCACCGTACACTCAGCTAGACCCAGTCCAAGGAAAGGACTTCTCAAAACCTGCAAATTAACAAATTGAGTCGATCATGCAGAGGATGCACTTCACCCGAACTGGGGTTAGTCAACAACGACTTGTGTTTGGGTATCCTCCAAACTGGTTGTACCACCATGCCGAGAACAAGCGGGTACCATGGCTGAGTGGGCCAGTCAGGGACTACCAGAATGCCAGAGGCAGACTCCTGCTGAATCTTTTGCAGACAGCGAGTGACAAGGCAGAATGGGGGGGAATGCGTAGAAAAACATTCCTCCCCAATGTAGCGAGAACGCGTCTACAGCTACAGCCCCTGGGTCTGGTTCCCACGAAACATATTTAGGTAACTGATGGTTTAACCTTGAAGTGAACAAATCCGTACCTAGAAATAATGTCCTTAAATACTCTATGATTCAACATCCATTCTGTGTTGTCATTGAATTTACGTGACCTGGTGTCCGCCACTGTGTTGAATCTATCTGGTAGGTAGATTGCTGAAACCCAAATATTCCTAATAATGCACCAGTGCCAAATGAGGTTTGCCAATTTATCACAGGATACTGACTTGATACCACCCATGTGATTTATGTAAGCTACAGCAGTAGTATTATCTATCTGTAACTGAACATGCAGCTGCTGCATGTGGGCACAATAAGCTTTCAGACCACATAAGGCTGCAAGCAACTCCAAATAGTTAACCCCATGCACCTGTAGAAAAGATAGTTCATGCACAGTCCATCTGCCACCACAGCTAGAAAGGGTGTCAGTGGCCCCCCAACCTAAAGCACTTGCATCAGTCTGCAATACCATTGAATGGTTTTCAATTGAAATATTGCCAGAACAATGGTCAAGATTGGATATCCACCACTGGAGCTCATCAATTGCCTCAACCGATAATTGCATGGCCCTGTCAAAATGGCCCAAATTCCTTTTAAGTGCTTGCACCTTGGATCTTTGCAATTGCTGATCATGAAGAGGACCAAATTTTACTGCTGGAAATGCAGCAACCAATTTCCCAATTAGACTTGCCACTTGTCGAATTGAAGGCAGCTGATGTGCAATCATATTGCTGCAGGACTCTATTAACTTCAATCTCTTGCCCTCGGGCAAAGTTACAACCAGGTGATTGGAGTTAATAGTAAATCCCAAGTAATCCATGATAGTGGATAGTCAACCTGGATTTTACTGGATGAATTAGGAAACCCAACTTTTCAAACACAAACTTAGTGGCTGAAACTGCCGAAATAACTAATTCCATAGTTTTGCCTATGATGAGGATGTCATCTAGGTAAGCCATCACTATGTGCCCCTGTGCTCGTAAAAGAGCCAGCGCAGGTTTTAGTATTTTAGTGAACAGCCTAGGAGCTGAGGTCAACCCATTAGGCAGCACTTTAAATTGCCATAACTGCCCCATCCAGCTAAACTTCAGGCACTTCCTGTGTTCCTTGTGAATAGGGACCGAATAATAAGCATCCTTGAGATCAATACATGCCATATAACACCCCCTGGAAATTAAATGTTTAGCCGTAACAAAGCTTTCCATTTTGAAATGTTTATACTGCACAAAAGTGTTTAATTGGGTTAAATCCAATATGATGCGGCACCCCCATCCTTCTTTTCTCTGGTGAAAATATTGGACACAAACTGCTGTGGCTCATGCCTGGTTTTCTCAATTACCCTATTTTCACACAGAGTTTCAATTTCAGCCTGGACTTCCAAATCATCCTTTTTTGAACGCAAAAAGGTACGACTTGGAACATGCTGCCTGGGTGCCAACGCGCCCATAAATTATATTTTAAACCCTTCAACACTATGCAGTATGAACAAATCAGAAGTAATCCAACGCCACTCATGCAAAAAGAAACGTAACCTACCACCAACATGCAATAACTCTACACTCGGTATGTTACAATGTGAACCAGACCCACCTACCTCCGTACTAGATGGATTCTGGCCAGTTATTTCCTTCCACGATGTTTGGGGTTTTGGGGTGCTTGTGGACAGTAGCTGCGCATCTTCGTGGTGGGTCGACTCGGTCCTTGCCCTAAAAAAGACTTCCGTCCGGTTCTTCCCGACCTCATTGGTTGTGCAGCCGGTCTTGTGCTGGATACAGAATAAGGCTGGAAACGGCGGAACGACGAAGATGACGACGGCTTGTTCACTGGTGGAGCCTGAAGAAGCCCCACAGCCTTTGACTCCTCATCGAGGTCTTTCACCTGCCTGGACAGGTCATCCCCAAACAGCAAGTTTGGTGGCTGCACATTACTAGATTTGCACAACCCCGCAAACTTGGGGTTGAGAACGGGACGAATGGCATTCTTCCGAAAACAATTGATTTCAAAGTGTGCATTGCACAACAATGCCATTGCGTCCCGCTGCGCATCTGATAATGTGGAGCCGTCCAGCGACCTGGCGAAAGCTGTCAGACCTGACCCCAGCAGATTCAGAATTCTCTGGAGCTTCAGTTCTTGGGTCTTAATACCGCTCCCAATGTGGTTCCATATGGAACTATTTACCACCGGTACCTTCAGGGACGCACAGTTGCTGGGTGCGTGATACCGCATGCTTGTCTCCATAATGACCTGCTCCTGCAGCTGGTGGGAGACCAGATATTTGATACTTGCCGCCAGCTCTTCCTCCAGCGGCTCTCCAACAAGAGACGGCACCGCAAATTTGGAAATCATTCCGGGTACCTCCGCTTCCCGCGGGTCCCGCATCGAGCGGTTGTCCCCACAGGACTCGTCTCCACTCCCATCTTTGGATGGGGAGATGTCATGCAGCCCTCCAAGAGGTGCTGCTGCAGGTTCCCGAGCCCCGCTGTGGTACGATTCCTGACCACGGAGCGTATTTTGTTGGAGCAGTCTCTCCATGAGCTGCTCTACTTGGGAAAGGCGTCCAGCCAACCTTCCCACTCTGGGAGGCGAATCCTCCTGGCCAGACCCTTCCGAGTCTACAGGCCTGTTGGACGTGTACTTTGCTTTCCCCCGCGGGGTATGCAAAATGCTGTCCATGAGCACCGAGCCCGAAGTCGCTGGCTGTGCAGCTGGCAGTGACCACGATGGTGAAACGGACTGCCGACCGCTGACAGTACTCCCACGGTCCTCCGAAGCGGTTCTCCCTGCAGTCTTACGAGCCTTCAACCTCGCGTTGTCCATCCTGTAACAATAAGAAAAAAAATTCCACCGCAGCTGTTTTCATACTCACCTGAGGTCTTTTAAAAGGACCGCTGCTGGAGCTGCGCGCCAGCCAGCCAGTCAGCGCGCCATGCGTTAGACGTAATGATGCGCATGCGTGCTGACGGGCTCTTCACGTAGTCACTCACGTGACTCTGAAGTAAAATGTAATTTACTCTAACCTTATTCATAGCTAATCCAATTTAAAGCATATATATTGCATTCAAGTGTAAGTTAAAAGACTCGCTACAGTATTATTGCACAATTTCAAGCTGAAAAATGTAAAAGTTCCGTTACAATGGGAGGGCGACCCCCCCCCCCCCCCTTCGCTATGCTCCCTCGGGCTTGGTCTCTCACAATTTCTCACTCCCAACTCTCACCCAATGTTGGCAACCCTGTCTATATTCTTCAAAGGCCCTGTCTGATTCTAAACCTTTTAAACGTTGCATGCTGTTCCATTTTCTTTTTGAACAAATTTACAACCACATCCAAGAACCCTAGTGACGCAATGCTGTAACTACAGGCCGGCCCAAATTGTGGCCAACACTCCCATCTAGTGGCGTGTTGCTGTAACTACAGGCCGGCCCAAATTGTGGCCAACACTCCCATCTAGTGGCGTGTTGCTGTAACTACAGGTCGACTGTGCTGTGAAGCCTAACATTCTTTGTCGGCCATTCTTCGTATCATGCTTCCCTAGTATGTGAGCTCTCGGGTTAACCATGTTAAAACCAACTCATCTTGCTTACAATTTTTGAAAACCCTCCTACCGGGCCCTTCAGACTGGAGTAGGGGTGGAGAATGCAGGAAAGAGATGAGAGTGGACTGATGGGGGATATTCAGCCATGATCACATTGAATGGCGGTGCTGGCTCAAAGGGCCAAATGGCCTACTCTTGCACCTATTGTCTGTTGTCTATTGTCTATTGGGACAAAGCCTGGCAAGTGATGGGTGACACCGGTGATTGTCTTTACGCCACCCATCTGCCAAAGGTTAGAACATAGTGTCAGTTCGGGCAAGGAAAACCATTGAAACGAGAAGCCAGGGGGAGGAGATATGGGTGGAAGAGGAGAGAGAGGACTATGGGACATGTTTTGGAGATGAGCGTATGGAGGAGGGGAAGGAGCAACGTGACGTGTGGTGGGGAAGTGTGAACACCAGGATGGGGGTGAGGGAGAGAAGAAGTTCCCTTCAAGAGTAAGCTCATCATCCATCACAGAGACCAATGTTTCCCATTTATTCCTTCCATTTCCACCCATACACTTCCCTCTGCCATTACATCTCACACCTCTCCCCTTAACTAATGTTCCATCTCCTTTTTACCAGTAGCCTTTGCCACTTCCTCCACCCATCTGCCAAATAACCCCTCACATGTATCCACCCATCACTTGCCAGGCTTTGCCACCACCACCTCCAAGCTCTCTCCTCCTACTCCAGTCTGGAGGCTTCCAACCAGATAACATCACCTGTCCATTTCCTCCACAGATGCTACCTGACCATCCAGATTTCTAAAGCACTGCCTTTGATCAAGATTCCAGCAACACAAAATTACAAGAACTTTGAAAAATTAAGAACCTTAACTGGAAAATTACATAAAACTATCATTAAATTTTGCCGAATATTTAGCTCTACTTAACACAAGAGAGGGTTTGAAATTGGGGCCTTGCCTCAGATTAATTTAAGAATTTGGTATTTTCTGAATAAAGCATTTTAATGATTTAAAATCTCCCCAATCATTCATCACACGGTCAATCACAAACTGCAAGTTGACAGAGCCATTAATGATGAAACTAAGGAAGTTAGTTTAGTTTAAATTTGGTTTTGATATACAGCGTGGAAACCAGCCCTTCAGCGCATTGACCTGTGATCCCTGTACACTAGTACTATCCTACATTTGGAACAATTAACTTGGACTTACCGTCCGGAGTTTGGGTTCCCTCGCCGCGGATCGCCGGAGAAGAGCTCCGACCGCCGGCCTGCGGTCTATAACATCCTGAAGCCGCGGTCTCCGGTAGGAAAGTGGCGATTCGGGCGCTCCAAGCCGCGGAGTGTGTTCGACCGTCCCGACGTCGGAGATTTGATCATCCCGACGAGAGGGCCTGTACATCCGGCCGTCCGTAGCAGCGACTACGAAGAGTTTATGGCCACGACCACGGATGAACAAATGAGGAGGACTGACTGAACTTTGTTGCCTTCCAGCACAGTGAAGAATGCTGTGGTGGATGTCTGTGTTGGATTCTATTGTGTATTGTGTGTTCTTTTTAAGTGTATCGCTGCTGACAAATTCATTTCACTGCCCCTTCGGTTGCATGTGACGAATAAAATTGATTTTGACATTGACATTGCGGCACTCCACTGGCGGCCATTCTGACAGGACCCGTTTATTCCTACTCTTTGTTTCCTGTCCGCCAACCAATTCTCTATTCATGTCAATACCGTACAACCCAATTTTGCCCACTAATCTCCAGTGTGGGACCTTAACACAGACCATGTTAGGGAACCAGAGCAGCAGCTGGATGATCTGAGGATCATCAGTGAGACTGAGGAGGTGATAGATTTTTTGATTCTTTGACATCAGCACTCTGGGAAACGGTTCTGACTATCTACCCTATCTAACTTCTCATAATTTTTATCAGATCACCCCACAATCGCCAAGGCCCTGGAGAAAACAAGGCCCTGGAGCAAGTTTCACCATTAGAACCCCCAAATCTAGGCAATATTCTGGCAAACCTGCATCCTATCCACAGCCTCCACATGCTCACTGTAGGTGGGGTCACAAGAACTGCATATCATACTCCAAATAAAGCCGAATCAACGTTTGATAAAGTGGACTCTTGTATTCAGTGCCCTGACTGATGACAGCAAACATGACATATGCCTTCCATACCACCTTTGTTGCTGTTTACAGGGAGTTATGGACTTGGACCCCCAAGTTCCTTCTGTAAATCAAGGGTCTTTCCATTATCTGTATACTTTCCACTTACATTCGACAACCCAAACAAACTCTCCTGGCCAATACTGGGGGAATTGACAAAGTGAACTAATTCTAATCTTCTATAGTGTACACTGATCTTGCTAATAAAGTAAGATTCCATTCACAATATGACATTTGAATTTTGAAATATTTGGCATTGTTATTTTTTGTTTGTTTTCTGCTTTGAGGCAGACATGACATCAGTTGGTATGTTCTGTTTGAGTATAAGACATCTCAGACACTGCTCAGTAAAAGTCTTTAATTTTCTTTACATTTCCTTTATCATGACTGAACCAAAGCCGGACAGAACCTTTTTCAGTTTCCACTCCTCTTTGATTTTGCCATTTCTTGGTTCTGATTTACTGCATGAACAGGCAGGCAGTAACGTTTGAGGTGTTTTGATCTTGTTTTCACTTGCACAATCTCATCATCGGAAGAGTACACCATTTGCTTCAGCGGTCGCTTTCGGTGCTTGCTGCGCTGAAGCACTTTCGAGCGACGCATTATCTCCAAACAATCTTTCCTTGTTATTCTAACAATGAAATACAGACTGATTGCACCCAAGAATGTGGAGCCAACAAAACCAAAAAATACCCCCCAAAGCACCATCTTGAATCCTTCTGTGGGGTTTCTGGGATAAGGTGGGAGTTTTTCCATTTCAACAATGAGTTCCAGTTCATCCCAATTAATCTCCAGAACTGAAACGGAAAACAGATTTTTGATCAATAAATGTACAAAAACATTTGTAAAATGCTGGAAATGCTCAGCATGTTAAGCTAAGAGGGTAGTCGACATCTGGATTGAGCTGCAAGAGGAAGCGGTAGAAGCAGATACAGGAGCAGTCAAATGTCCATGATGACAATGTCCGTAGGAGATGTGTCCAGGTCCACCAATCAGATGGACACGCAGGTGGAGCACACAGGTGGAGCACAGGTGGATCACAGGTGGAACACAGGTGGATCACAGGTGGACACACAGGAGGAGCACGCAGGTGGACACACAGGTGGACACACAGGTGGACACACAGGTGGGTGGACACACAGGTGGAGCACACAGGTGGACACACAGGTGGACACACAGGTAGACACACAGGTGGAACACAGGAAGAGCACACAGGTGGACACACAGGTGGACACACAGGTGGACCACAGGTGGAACACAGGAAGAGCACACAGGTGGAACACAGGTGGACCACAGGTGGAACACAGGGGGCAGAGAGGGTAGATTCAGGGAGGTAGCTTTATAGGTGCAGCCAGATAGATGGTTTATGCCAGGAAAGGTGGACAGGTAGTCCGATTTGAGTGGGAGCTCCTGTGGCTGTCTCCCACTCAAATGTGTGCACCATTTTGGATCCTGTTGTGTGATGGGCTCTCAGGGGCACATAGCAGCAGCCAAGATGGCAGTACCATGTATTGCTCTGTTGAACAGCATGGTATGACATGTTACAACTAAGTCCACGGTAGGGTGCTGGAGTAACTCAGCGGGTCAGGCAGCATCTCTGGAGAAAAGGGATGGATGATATTTTGGGGCGGGACGCTTCTTCAGACTCAAGTCCATGGTAGGACTGAGTCCAGGCGAGTCCCAGTGATAAGGGATTGCATAGTCAGGGGTACAGGCTGGTGTTTCCATGGCCACAAGCGATACTCCTAGATGGTGTGTCTTCACACTAGTACCAGGGTGAAGGATGTGTCTGAGCGAGGGTGAACAGCCAGGAATTGTGGTCCATCTTGGTTCCAATGAAATGGGTAGAAAGGAAGGTGAGGTCCTGCAAAGAGAATTTAGATTGAAAACAGAACCTCCAGGATTGTAATGTTAGGATTACTATCCATGCCACATGTTAGTGAGGCAAGGAATCAAAAGATAGTGCAGTTCAAGACGTGGCTAAGAAGCTGGTGCAGGAAGATCAAGTTCAAATATAGATTATTGGGCTCTCTTCCAGGGGCTGGACAAGAGGGACAGATTGCATCTGAACTGGAGGGGAATTAATATCTTTGCAGGGAGAATTGATATTCAGGAGGGTTTAAAGTAGAGAGCAGATGGGTAGAAACCAGAGCACCAGATCAGAAAGTGGAGGAACCAACCAATGGGAAGGTCAAGATTACGCCAGTAAATCTCAAAGGAAGGACAGTCATGGAGAGATGAATGAAGGTGGGTTATACAAGGAGTATTATGGGTGAAGTTCTTGAAACTATGTGTGTGCTCCACAAAAACATGAAACGATAGGAACAAAACTGACAGCTCAACATTCAAACATTTCAACCTTTTATAGAAACATAGAAACATCGAAATATAGAAAATAGGTGCAGGAGGAGGCCATTCAGCCCTTCGAGCCAGCACCGCCATTCATTGTGATCATGGCTGATCGTCCCATATCAATAACCCGTGCCTGCCTTCTCCCCATATCCCTTGACTCCACTAGCCCCTAGAGCTCTATCTAACTCGCTCTTAAATCCATCCTCTGTGGCAGGGAATTCCATAAATTCACAACTCTCTGGGAGAAAAAGTTTTTTCTCACCTCAGTCTTAAATGACCTCCCCTTTATTCTAAGACTGTGGCTCCTGGTTCTGGACTCGCCCAACATTGGGAAAAAAATTCCTGCATCGAGCTTGTCCAGTCCTTTTATAATTTTATATGTTTCTATAAGATCCCCCCTCATCCTTCTAAACTCCAGTGAATACAAGCCTAGTCTTTTCAATCTTTCCTCATATGACAGGCCCACCATCCCAGGGATCAATCTCGTGAACCTACGCTGCACTGCCTCAATCACAAGGATGTCCTTCCTCAAATTAGGAGACCAAAACTGCACACAATACTCCAGATGTGGTCTCACCAGAGCCCTATACATCTGCAGAAGAACCTCTCTACTCCTATACTGAAATCCTCTTGTTATGAAGGCCAACATTCCATTAGCTTTCTTCACTGCCTGCTGCATCTGCACGCCAACCTTCAGTGACCGGTGTACAAGGACACCCAGGTCTCGCTGCACCTCCCCCTAACCCCGTTGAAATAATAATCTGCCTCCTTGTTTTTGCCACCAAAGTGGATAACCTCACATTTATCTATATTATACTGCATCTGCCACGCATCTGCCCACTCACTCAACCTGTCCAGGTCACCCTGCAACCTCCTAACATCCTCTTCACAGTTCACACTGCCACCCAGCTTTGTGTCATCCGCAAACTTGCTAGTGTTGCTCCTAATTCCCTCTTCCAATTCATTAATATATATGGTAAACAGTTGCGGCCCCAACACCGAGCCCTGCGGCACTCCACTCGCCACTGCCTGCCATTCTGAAAAGGACCTGTTCACTCCTACTCTTTGCTTCCTGTCTGCCAACCAATTTTCTATCCATGTCAACACCCTACCCCCAATACCATGTGCTCTAATTTTAGTCACCAGTCTCCCGTGCGGGACCTTATCAAAGGCTTTCTGAAAGTCTAGATACACTACGTACACTGGCTCCCCTTCATCCATTTTACTTGTCACATCCTCAAAAAATTCCAGAAGATTAGTCAAGCATGATTTCCCTTTCATAAATCCATGTTGACTTGGACTAATCCTTTTACCGATATCCAAATGCCCCATTATTACCTCTTTAATAATTGACTCCAGCATCTTTCCCACCACCGAAGTCAGGCTAACTGGTCTGTAATTCCCCATTTTCTCTCTCGCTCCTATCTTGAAAAGTGGGATAACATTAGCTATCCTCCAATCCACAGGGACTGATCCTGAATCTATTGAACATTGGAAAATGATTACCAATGCATCCACTATTTCTAGAGCCACCTCCCTGAGGACCCTGGGATGCAGACCATCAGGCCCAGGGGATTTATCATCCTTCAGTCCCATTAGCCTACCCAATACTATTTCTCGCCTAATGAAAATTTCTTTCAGTTCCTCTACCCAATTAGATCCTCTGTCCTCCAGTACATCTGGGAGATTGTTTGTGTCTTCCTTAGTGAAGACAGATCCGAAGTACCTATTCAACTCTTATGCCATTTCCTTGTTGCCGATAATAATTTCACCCGTGTCTGCCTTCAAGGGACCCACATTTGACTTTGATACTCTTTTTCCCTTAACATATCTAAAGAAGCTTTTACTGTCCTTCTTTATATTCCTGGCCAGCATCCCTTCATACTTCATCTTTTCAGCCCGTATTGCCCGTTTTGTTTCCTTCTGTTGTCCTATGAAAGTTTCCCAATCCTTTGGCTTCCGGCTACTCTTTGCTGTGTTATACATCTTTTCTTTTCGTTTTATTCTATCCCTAACTTCTCTTGTCAGCCACGGTTGCCTCCTACTCCCCTTAGAATCTTTCTTCCTTTTTGGAATGAAATTATCCTGCGTCTTCCGGATTATGCCCAGAAATTCCTGCCATTGCTGTTCCACCGTCATTCCTGCTAGGTTCCCTTTCCAGGCTACCTTGGCCAGCTCCCCTCTCATGCCTTTATAGTCCCCTTTGTTCAACTGCATCACTGCCACTTCCGATTTAATGTTCTCCTTCTCAAATTGCAGATTAAAACTAATCATATTATGAGTTACTCCAGCACTCTGTGAAACGTCACCTATCCATGTTCTCCACAGATGCTGCCTGACCCGCTGAGTTACTCCAGCACTCTGTGAAACGTCACCTATCCATGTTGTCCACAGATGCTGCCTGACCCGCTGAGTTACTCCAGCGTTACTCTGTGAAACGTCACCTATCCATGTTCTCCACAGATGCTGCCTGACCCGCTGAGTTACTCCAGCGTTACTCTGTGAAACGTCACCTATCCATGTTCTCCACAGATGCTGCCTGACCCGCTGAGTTACTCCAGCACTCTGCGAGTGTTGAGCAAGATTCCAGCATCTGCAGTTCCTTGTGTCTATAGGTCCCAAAGTATAAATCTCTATGCATGACAAAGATACATGTTTAACTTACATTCACTCCGTTTGTCTCTGTTACTGTCCTTCATTTTAATTTCATCATCAGTTACAATCAGTGAGGAGTGTGCGTTCTCCAGTGTTTTACCATATTCTTCAATATTCTTATACACCTCCAAAGTCTTGTCTTGGTTCATATTTTTTCGCATTTCTGGCAAAAGGGGGTAGATTTTAGCTATCAGAAAAGTCCATCTTCTTGCAAGAAGTTGTCATTGTAATTTTGTAACCTCGTATGATAAATTGTGAAAATATAAGACCAAACATAAATAAACTGAAAACAAGATATAGAATCTCTGCTCCTGCCTTTAGCTAATAAACATCCTCTCATCAAATTCATGGTTAGAATTAGTTTTACTCTTGCTACATAATATTATAGGAATAATGTGATAATCTTTAGAAATCAGTAACTGAAATGACTGATTTTAAATCTTGTTGGTTGTCAGGTTATTGGCAGTATTTTGACAAGCTAACGATGATTATCGAATGCTTACTGGCTAAATATGCAGTAATTATTGAAAGAATTACCGTTATCAATATCTTCTCGACCAACCTGCCTGAGTGCCCGTGACAGGCGATCCCAGTACATGCTGTCTCCATCATCCTGCAGCCACTCGATTAAAATGTCCACGCAGTTTCTGAAGTCATCTAAGAAACAGAACCATGAATGATGGAAAAGAACACTGATGATGTGTCCTGCAGCAGTAAATCTCTGGCATTGAGCTGCTTTCAATGAGACCATGTGTTAACATTGTTCAGTCTCTGTCATATCCTTAATAAATTAAACTCCAACCAGCTCAAGGACAGAAATGAATGTGGAAACAAGGAACTGCAAATGTTGGTTTACAAGGAAAGACACAGAGTGCTGGAGTAACTCAGCGGGTCAGGCAGCATCTGTGGAGAACATGGATAGGTGACGTTTCACAGAGTGCTGGAGTAACTCAGCGGGTCAGGCAGCATCTGTGGAGAACATGGATAGGTGACGTTTCTGGTCTGGATTTAAGTCTGAAGAAGGATCCCGACCTGATAGAAATGAATGTCTGAACAGCCGGAAACCAAAGACTTAACATTTTATAAATATCTCAGCATCATAGAATTGTAGAACAGTTACAGCACAGGAGAAGAAGATCAGCCTATTCCGACTTGCACTGCTTGCTCCATGCAGCAGCAGCAGCAGCTTCAGGAGTCAACATCCAGGCACTGTAAATATCACCACGATTTCTGCCTTTGGAACCAACGTGCTTTCACTTCCATTTATAGAGTTTAATGAAATTCCGGCCGAAATCTGTGTAGATTATATCAAATACATTATCCTCATCAACCTTCCTTGTTAAGCCTTCAAAATATTCAATCATTATGGCAAAATGATCTTCCCTTCAGAAACCCCTCTGAGTCTGACTGCCTTTGATTATAGTCATGGAGTGAACAGGCCCTTCAGCCCAACTTGCCCAATCCAAACAACATTAAATAGTTCATTTCTAAATACTCAGAATCCCTCTGAGTTTGTGTAGCTGGTAATATTAGAGTGTAGCCGGGTGTAGTTGCCACATATCGTGTGTCTGGGCCATGTGGCTCTTTGACTCCACTTTCAGTAATTTACCTTTCTACTTTAATTTAATGTTGTACAAACCGGCCTGTAATTATTGTTTACTGCTTCCTCTCATTGTGAACAATGGTGCAGCATTAGTAGTCTGATACCATTGCTGTAGCCAGGGAGGAGTGAAACATTGATGGCCAGTGGTTCAGGAAGCATCTTGCAGAGGCAAGGGAGTGATCAACATTTCCTGCAACAGGATTGAAAGTGCAGTCACCTATATTGTCAACTGCAAACTTACTAATCCTGCCTTGTGCATTCCCTCCAAATCCTTGACCTAAACAACAATGGCCCCAGAACCAATAACTGAGGCACACCACTAGTCACAAGCCTTCAGTTCAAAAACAACCTTCCACCATCACTCTCTGCTTCCATCCATGAAGCCAATTCTGTATCCAGTCAACTAACTCTGGATCCCATAAATAGAACAAGTTGACCTACAACTTTAGGCTGTGCACACCATACGCAAGAAGAAGAAGTAACCTTCAAGGGCAGCCCACCATGTGGAACCTTACCCACTCAGCATCAGAGTGAAGGTGGTCTGGGGGGGGATGACAAAGACAATGCAGGAGTGGGAACAACAAGTAGAGACGATGGTAAAGATGGCATACTTGCCTTCATTAGTTTGGGCATTGAGTATAAAAGTTGGCAAGTCATTTTTAAATTATATGTAACTTTGGTCAGCCTACATTTGGAGTATTATGTACAGTTCTAGTTGACACACGATAGGAAAGATGTGGGCCTTTGGAGAAGATACAGAAATTAGTTTGATGAACGGTCCTGACCTGAAACATCATTTGTCCATTCCCTCCACTGATGCTGCCTGACACACTGAGTTGCTCCAGAATTTTATGTTTCACAAGTATGTTGCCTGGATTAGAGTTTGGACAAACTTTGGATGTTTTTTCTGGAGGGCTGGAGGCTGAGGAAGCAATCAGATAGAAGTGTATAGAATGATGAGAGGTATAGATAGGGAAGATAGTTAGGATGGAAAGGAGTAATACAAGAGGGCATAGGTTTAATGTGAGAGGGGAAAGGTTTAAAGGAGATTTGTGAGGCACGTTTTACACAGATGAATGGGTGATAGGTGTGTGGAAAATGCTGCTGTTCAGTACGCATGACAATAAATAAACGGAACTGAATATTATAGGAATGTTAGAGCCATTTACACAGACGCATTAACTGGCGGGATACCAACCATGGACAGTGGATGGAATTGGTTTGATTAGCTTCATGGTCAGTACAGACATGCTGAATCATAGTTCCCATACTGTTGTATGTTGTATGTTCCATGTTCATTGGCAAACCCAATTGACTGCTCAAAATTGATGCATGTTGCCAATCTCACCCTAAATATTCAACTTTAAGTTAGTAAAATATAGAATATTTTACACTTTAAATTCTGGTCACCAATTAATTGGGAGCTTACTGTTGTTTGTAATATATTTAACGAATTGGATGAAAATGTACATTTTTCTGATTAGTCACTTTGTAGATGTTTGCTATTTTGTGGATTTACCTACCGAGTTCTCTGCGTTTTCTAGTCTTGAATAGATTGTCATTTTCCTCCAACATGTTATCAATCTCCTCCATGATATTCTTTTCAGGGTTGGTGAGCTTTGTGTGTAAAGCTTCACATTCAACAGAGGTAAGAAGATCTGCAATTCGACTCATTTGGTGAATTCCGATATCATCTGCAGCTGCGAAAGAGAATTTATCTCCGTAAGTGAACGAGATGGGATTGTTGTATCAATTGTATCCATTAAAAATTTCTGTTCAACTAGTTAATTTGCCAATAATGTTATGAATGAGAATGGCGCAGTAACGCGGCTGTTAGAGCAGTTCCCTCACAGCTCCAGTACTGGGGTTAACCTGGGCCTCTGGTGTTGACTGTAGAGACTGCACCTTCTTCCAGCATAAGATGGCGGCTTTGTAAGGTGAAAGTAAAAGTCAACAGCTCTGAATTGCCTGTGGGCTCACCTCCCATTCCCACTCCATCCCATTCCCAGCCCTAGCCCACCCTATCTCACTCCCACTCCCACCCAATCCCATCCCACTCCCATCCCATCCCACTCCCATCCCATCCCACTCCTACCCTATACCACTCCCACTCCGACCCCATCCCATCCCTCTCCATCCCCACTCCCACCCCATCCCACTCCCTCTCCCACCCCTTCCCATCCATCTCCACCCCACTCCCATCTAATCCCACTCCCACCCAATCCCATCCCACTCCCATCCCATCCCACCCCATTCCATCCCACTCCCATCCCATCCCACTCCCATCCCACTCCCACCCCTTCCCATCCCTCTCCACCCCCACTCCCACCCCATCCCACTCCCACCCCATCCCATCCCACTCCCATTCCCACCATCCCATTCCCAGCCCTAGCCCACTCTATCCCACTCCCACTCCCACCCTATCCCACTCCCACTCCCACCCCTTCCCACTCCCACCCCTTCCCACTCCCACTCCCACCCCTCTCCACCCCCACTCCCACCCCATCCCACTCACATCCCATCCCACTCCCATCCTATCCTACCCCCACTCCCACCCCACCCCATCCCACTCCCACCCCATCCCATTCCCACTCCCTCAGCCCCACTCCCTCAGCCCCACTCCCATCTCACTCCCACCCCAAAGCTCTGTGGTTGATTCGGGAAGCGCGAGTGACATGGTCAGTGGAGGAGGGCTCCTGTGCAGCGGCAACACCTCGTCTACAGTATCCGGTGCTTCTGATCTGGCCTCCTGTACATCGGTGAGACCAAACGTAGTCTTGGCAACTCTTTCACTGAACATTTGTTCTCGGACCGCAAAGGCTAACTGGAGCTCCCAGTTTCTAACCATTTTAACTCCCTTCCCATTCCCCCCCTGAGCTTTCTGTCCTGGGCCTCCGCCACTGTCAGAGTGAGGCCACACGCAAACTGGAGGAACAGCACCTCGTATTCTGCTTGGGTAGCACCTCCCCCCCCCCCCCCCCGCGCTCTGCTTCACCTGAACCCTGGTTGTCCTTGCACCATTGCTACTCCAGCATTTTGTGTCTATCCTTGGTATAAACCAGCATCTGCAGTTGCTTGTTATGACATTCTAAAGGAGTACTGGATAGTTTATCTTCACCTTGGCAACCAACTGCTGTTTAGACATTTCATAGATCCAATATCTGTTGCTTTGCTTTGAAATTTCCAATTTCTAAAATATTGAGCCTAACGATGACCTCCCATGTTTGTTGAGAGAAAATAATTCATTCTAAAACACAACTGTGAACAAAACTATTCAGGGTAATCCTCACATCCTCCAATCCCTTGGCTGTGGAAATTGAACAAAGCTTTCAATCCTAACCTGTGTCCTCTGCTGAACATGTTGCGAGGCACAAAAGTAGAACTGCTAGTTTCCTGACAAATCCCATCTTGTGTGTGGACATGGAGTTTCTAGCAGAGTTTAGATTCAAACATATTTGGAATTTAGAATCAAGCAAAGCAACAATAGGAATCCAATTGCCAAATTCCTCTGGGTCCTAAAGCCTGCTCATTCTTAGACATCTCAACTAACATAGAAACATAGAAATTAGGTGCAGGAGTAGGCTATTCGGCCCTTCGAGCCTGCACCGCCATTCAATATGATCATGGCTGATCATCCAACTCAGTATCCCGTACCTGCCTTCTCTCCATACCCTCTGATCCCTTTAGCCACAAGGGCCACATCTAGCTCCCTCTTAAATATAGCCAATGAACTGGCCTCGACTACCCTCTGTGGCAGAGAGTTCCAGAGATTCACCACTCTCTGTGTGAAAAAAGTTCTTCTCATCTCGGTTTTAAAGGATTTCCCCCTTATCCTTAAGGTGTGACCCCTTGTCCTGGACTTCCCCAACATCGGGAGCAATCTTCCTGCATCTAGCCTGTCCAACCCCTTAAGAATTTTGTAAGTTTCTATAAGATCCCCTCTCAATCTCCTAAATTCTAGAGAGTATAAACCAAGTCTATCCAGTCTTTCTTCATAAGACAGTCCTGACATCCCAGGAATCAGTCTGGTGAACCTTCTCTGCACTCCCTCTATGGCAATAATGTCCTTCCTCAGATTTGGAACTAAGGAACAAAAGAATCAACAAAAGAAACAGAAAATGCTTCAAGGATTCACAAACCTCTATGGTAAGAAACTCCTGTTCACCTCAGTTTTCATGAACTGCCCTGACATTGTAACCATCTTCTCTCACATGTGTATTCCCACCAGTGTAATCATCTCAAAGTCTTCTCTGTCATGCCCCCTAAGAATATTATATTTTCTAATAAGATCGCCCGTGATTCTTCTAAACCCCAACTTTTATCAGACTTTTACCCAAAGGGGGACGTAGAAGTTGTGAAATGTTGAGTTGTAGGATGTACACAGCAGGTGGAAACTGAGGAACTATCACATGGTCTGCAGAAGAATAAACCACTTCCAACCATGCATTGTCATAACCAGGACCTAACCCTAACCCGAACCCTAACCCTAACCAGTTATTTTGCATAGAGTCATACAGCATGGAAACGGGCCCTTCAACCCAACTCATCCATGTCAACCAAAATACTCCTCTTCCCTCGCCCCATTTGCTCACGTCCCTCTAAACCTGTCAAGTCAGTCTCTGTCCAAATCTCTTTTAAATGTCATTATTGCTTCAACCACTTCCTCCGGCAGCTTGTTCCAGAACCCATCACCCTCTGTGTGCAAAAGTTCCCCTCAGTTCCTATTAAATCTTTCCCCTCACCTTCAACCTATATCCTCCCGTTCTTGATTCACCAACTGAGAAAAAGACAGTGTGCATTCACCCTACCGATGCCCCTTATGATTTTACATACCTCACTAACTTCATGCCTTGATCTCCTATGCTCCGAGGAATAAAGTCCTAGCCTGGCCAACGCCTCCATACAACTCAGTACTTTGTGTCCTGACAATGTTCTTATACAGATTGCACTCTTTGTAGTTTAATTTCATCTTTCCCTGAGTCATTTACCCAGGGTAGGCATATCAAGAACTAGCTTTAAGGTGAGAGGGGAATGATTTAATAGGAACCTGACAGAGGGTGGTAAATATATGGAGATAGTTGAGCCATGCACTATAACAACATCTAAAATATATTTTAGCATACATGGATGGGAAGGGGTAATGGCCAAATGCATGCAGGTGCGACTAATCTAGCTGGGGCATTTTGGTCGACATGGGCAAGTTGGGCCAAAGGGGTTGTTTCCATGGTATTCCATCATTTTATGATCTCTATTGCCGAGGGGCTCCTTTACAACAAAAATATTAGTTAACTACATTTTGCATCATATGACCAGTTTATGAGTCAGTTCCTGATCTAAATATCTATCTTGTCCGCTTTGCAAGTATTCTGCCTCTACATCAGGGTAGTTGTGGTCATCCTGCTGTAGGAAGGATCTGATTAAGTTAGAGAACACAAAGTGCTGTAGACTCAAGGAACTGCAGAAAAGGGCCAGGGATTCACACAGAGGGTGGTGAGGATATGGAACAAGCTGCCAGAGGAGGTGGTTTCTGTTGGGCGTCGGTCCGTCGTCCAACATGTTGACAGAATTGGTGGCCAGACACGTCACAGAGTGCCAGAGGCCCGAGAGCCATTGGAGAGGTCGCAGAGTGAGGAGCTACACCCCGAGCGGTAGGAGATAAACTCAAGCACTGGGCTTGCTTCTTACAGAGGCCCGAGAGCCATTGGAGAGGTCGCAGAGGGAGGAGGAACCGAAATCTGTAACGTTCCAAGTTCCATTCACATTTCAAAACAAGTGGGCTTGAGGAAGCCGCTGATTGGTGGAAGCAGACAAGAGGGAGCAGCTGATTGGGAGTCAGATCCCTGCTGATTGTATTGTATTGTACTGTACTTTGTATTGTATCCAGGGTAATGGGAGTATGAGGGCCAGGGCAGTTTACTGTTCTGGATGTCAGATGTGGGAAGTCATGGAGTCTGATAGCCCTCCAGACGTCCACATCTGTGCCAGGTGTGTCGAGATGGGGCTCCTAGGGACCGTATTAGGAACCTGGAGCAGCAGCTTGATGACCTCCGTCTGGTCAGGGAGAGCGAGGAAGTCATTGAGAGGAGTTACAGGAGAGGTGGTCACTCCAAGACCACAGGAGGCAGGCAAGTGGGTCACGGGTTAGTAGGGGCAAGGGGCAGAGGCAGGGACTAGAGAGTACCCCGGTGGCTGTACACCTTGACAATAAGTATTCCTGTTTGAGTACTGTTGGGGGGGACAGCCTACCTGGGCGTAGCAACAGCGGCCGGGCCTCCGGTACAGAGACCGGTCCTGTTGCTCAGAAGGGTAAGGAAAAGAAGAGGAGGGCATTAGTAATAGGGGACTCTATAGTTAGGGGGTCAGACAGGTGATTCTGTGGACGCAGTCGGGAGACCCGGATGGTAGTTTGCCTCCCTGGTGGCAGGGTCTGGGATGTGTCTGAACGTGTCCAAGATATCCTGAAATGGGAGGGAGAGGAGCTCGAGGTCGTGGTACATATAGGTACCAATGACATAGGTAGAAAAAGAGAAGAGGTCCTGAAAGGAGAATTTAGGGAGTTAGGAGGAGAGTTAAAAAGAAGGACAGCAAAGGTAACAATCTCGGGATTACTGCCTGTGCCACGCGACAGTGAGAGTAGGAATGGAGCGAGGTGGAGGATAAATGCGTGGCTGAGGGACTGGTGCTGTGGGCAGGGATTCAAATTTCTGGATCATTGGGACCTCTTTTGTGGAAGGTTCGACCTGTACAAAAAGGATGGGTTGCACTTGAACCCGAGGGGGACCAATATCCTGGCGGGGAGATTTGCAAAGGCTACTGCGGAGACTTTAAACTAGAACGGTTGGGGGGAGGGACTCAAATAGAGAAAGCTAGTAGACAGTGTGTGAGGCAGGAGGAAGAGAAGGGAAGCACTCAGACCCAACATGTAGGGGGGAAAGAAGAAAACAATAATAAACAGAGAATAAGAGGTGGTGGGGTTCTTAAATGTGTGAGCAGAGAAACAGAGGGGTGTAAAATGGGGGTAAAAGCAATAGGTAGCAAGGTGAAAAGTAAAAGTGGCAGGCAGACAAATCCAGGGCAAAAATCAAACGGGGCCACTTTTCAACATAATTGTATAAGGGGTAAGAGTGTTGTAAAAACAAGCCTGAAGGCTTTGTGTCTCAATGCAAGGAGCATTCGTAATAAGGTGGATGAGTTGAATGTGCAGATAGCTATTAATGATTATGATATAGTTGGGATCACGGAGACATGGCTCCAAGGTGACCAAGGCTGGGAGCTGAACATCCAGGGATATTCAATATTCAGGAGGGATAGACAGAAAGGAAAAGGAGGTGGGGTAGCGTTGCTGGTTAGAGAAGAGATTAACTCAATGGAAAGGAAGGACATTAGCTTGGAGGATGTGGAATCGATATGGGTAGAGCTGCGAAACACTAAGGGGCAGAAAACGTTAGTGGGTATTGTGTACAGGCCACCTAACAGTAGTAGTGACGTTGGGGATGGCATCAAACAGGAAATTAGAAATGCGTGCAACAAAGGTAAAACAGTTATAATGGGTGACTTCAATCTACATATAGATTGGGTGAATCAAATTGGCAGGGGTGCTGAGGAAGAGGATTTCTTGGAATGTATGCGGGATAGTTTTCTAAACCAACATGTAGAGGAACGAACGAGAGAGCAGGCTATTCTAGACTGGGTATTGAGTAATGAGGAAGAGTAAGTTAACAGTCTTGTTGTATGTGGCCCCTTGGGCAAGAGTGACCATAATATGGTTGAGTTCTTCATTAGGATGGAGAGCGACATGGTTAATTCAGAAACAATGGATCTGAACTTAAAGAAAGGTAACTTTGAGGGTATGAGACGTGAATTGGCCAAGATTGACTGGTGATTAATTCTTAAAGGGTTGACGGTGGATATGCAATGGAAGGCATTTAAAGACTGCATGGATGAACTCCAAAAATTGTTCATCCCAGTTTGGCAAAAGAATAAATCAGGGAAGGTAGTGCATCCGTGGATAACAAGGGAAATCAGGGATAGCATCAAAGCAAAAGATGAAGCGTACAAATTAGCCAGAAAAAGCAGCCGACCAGAGGAATGGGAGAAATTCAGAGACCAGCAGAGGAGGACAAAGGGTTTAATTAGGAAAGGGAAAATAGATTATGAAAGAAAACTGGCAGGGAACATTAAAACTGACTGCAAAAGTTTTTATAGATATGTGAAGAGAAAGAGATTAGTTAAAACAAATGTAGGTCCCTTGCAGTCAGAAACAGGTGAATTGATCATGGGGAACAAGGACATGGTGGACCAATTGAATAAGTTCTTTGGTTCCGTCTTCACTGAGGAAGACATAAATAATCTGCCGGAAATAGCAGGGGACCGCGGGTCAAAGGAGATGGAGGAACTGAGTGAAATCCAGGTGAGCCGGGAAGTGGTGTTAGGTAAATTGAATGGATTAAAGGCCGATAAATCCCCAGGGCCAGATAGGCTGCATCCCAGAGTACTTAAGGAAGTAGCTCCAGAAATAGTGGATGCAATAGTGATAATTTTTCAAAACTCTTTAGATTCTGGAGTAGTTCCTGAGGATTGGAGGGTAGCTAATGTAACCCCACTTTTTAAAAAGGGAGGGAGAGAGAAAACGGTGAATTAGGGACCAGTTAGTCTAACATCGGTAGAGGGGAAATTGCTAGAGTCAGTTATTAAAGATGGGATAGCAGCACATTTGAAAAGTGGTGAAATCATTGGACAAAGTCAGCATGGATTTACGAAAAGTAAATCATGTCTGACGAATCTTATAGAATTTTTCGAGGATGTAACTAGTAGAGTGGATAGGGGAGAACCAGTGGATGTGTTGTATCTGGACTTTCAGAAGGCTTTCGACAAGGTACCACATAAGAGATTAGGATACAAACTTAAAGCACACGGTATTGGGGGTTCAGTATTGATGTGGATAGAGAACTGGCTGGCAAACAGGAAGCAAAGAGTAGGAGTAAACGGGTCCTTTTCAGAATGGCAGGCAGTGACTAATGGGGTACCGCAAGGCTCAGTGCTGGGACCCCAGCTATTTACAATATATATTAATGATTTGGACGAGGGAATTGAATGCAACATCTCCAAGTTTGCGGATGACACTAAGCTGGGAGGCAGTGTTAGCTGTGAGGAGGATGCTAGGAGGCTGCAAGGTGACTTGGATAGGCTGGGTGAGTGGGCAACTGTTTGGCAGATGCAGTATAATGTGGATAAATGTGAGGTTATCCACTTTGGTGGCAAAAACGGGAAGGCAGACTATTATCTGAATGGTGGCCGATTAGGAAAAGGGAGATGCAACGAGACCTGGGTGTCATGGTACACCAGTCATTGAAAGTAGGCATGCAGGTGCAGCAGGCAGTGAAGAAAGCGAATGGTATGTTGGCCTTCATAGCAAAAGGATTTGAGTATAGGAGCAGGGAGGTTCTACTGCAGTTGTACAGGGTCTTGGTGAGACCACACCTGGAGTATTGCGTACAGTTTTGGTCTCCAAATCTGAGGAAAGACATTATAGCCATAGAGGGAGTGCAGAGAAGGTTCACCAGACTGATTCCTGGGATGTCAGGACTTTCATATGAAGAAAGACTGGATAGACTTGGCTTATACTCGCTAGAATTTAGGAGATTGAGAGGGGATCTTATAGAAACGTAAAAAATTCTTATGGGGTTGGACAGCCTAGATGCAGGAAGATTGTTCCCAATGTTGGGGAAGTCCAGGACAAGGGGTCACAGCTTAAGGATAAGGGGGGAAATCCTTTAAGACCGAGATGAGGAAAAACTTTTTCACACAGTGGTGAATCTCTGGAACTCTCTGCCACAGAGGGTAGTTGAGGCCAGTTCATTGGCTATATTTAAGAGGGAGTTAGATTTGGCCCTTGTGGCTTAAGGGATCAGGGGGTATGGAGAGAAGGCAGGTACGGGATACTGAGTTGGATGATCAGCCATGATCATATTGAATGGCGGTGCAGGCTCGAAGGGCTGAATGGCCTACTCCTGCACCTATTTTCTATGTATCTATGAGTCAGCATGGATTTACGAAGGGGAAATCATGCTTGACTAATCTTCTGGAATTGTTTGAGGATGTAACTAGGAAGGACTAGGGAAAGCTATTGGATGTAGTGTACCTGAACTTTCAGAAACCATTTGATAAGGTCCCACATAGGAGATTAGTGGGCAAAATTAGAGCACATGGTATTGGGGGTACAGTGCTGACATGGATAGAAAATTAGTTGGCAGACAGGAAACAAAGAGAAGGGATTAACGGGTCCCTTTCAAAATGGCAGGCAGTGACTAGTGGGGTACCGCAAGGCTCGGTGCTGGGACCGCAGCTATTTACAATATATATTAATAATTTAGATGAAGGAATTAAAAGTAACATTAGAAAATTTGCAGGTGACACAAAGCTGGGTGACAGTGTGAACTGTGAGGAGGATGCTATGAGGATGCAGAGAGACTTGGACAGGTTGGGTGAGTGGGCTGATGCATGGCAGATGCAGTTTAATGTGGATAAATGTGAGGTTATCCACTTTAGTAGCAAAAATAGGAATGCAGATTATTATCTGAATGGTATCACGTTGGGAAAAGGGGAAGTACAACGAGATCAGGGGGTCCTTGTTCATCAGTCACTGAAAGGAAGCATGCAGGTACAGCATGCAGTGAAGAAAGCGAATGGCAAGTTGGCCTTCATAACAAAAGGAGTTGCGTATAGGAGAAAATAAGTCCTTCTGCAGTTGTACAGGGCCCTAGTGAGACCACACCTGGAGTACTGTGTGCAGTTTTGGTCTCCAAATTTGAGGAAGGACATTCTTGCTATTGAGGGAGTGCAGCGTAGGTTCACCAGGTTAATTCCCGGGATGACGGGACTATCATATGTTGATAGAATGGAGCGGCTGGGCTTGTATACTCTGGAATTTAGAAGGATGAGAGGATATCCTATTGAAACATATAAGATTATTAAGGATTTGGACACGCTAGAGGCAAGAAACATGTTCCCGGGGGAGTCAAGAACCAGGGGCCACAGCTTAAGAATAAGGGGTAAGCCATTTAGAATGGAGATGAGGAACAACTTTTTCAGAGGGTTATGAATCTGTGGAATTCTTTGCCTCATAAGGAGGGCTGGAGGCCAATTCTCTGGATGCTTTCAAGAGAGAGTTAGATAGAGCTCTTAAACATAGCGGAGTCAGGGGATATGGTGAGAAGGTAGGAACGGGGTACTGATTGTGGATGATCAGCCATGATCGTATTGAATGGCGGTACTGGTTCGAAGGGCTGAATGGCCTACTCCTGCACCTATTGTCGATTGTCTTTTGCTATTCCCAGTTCTCCCACCAGTCTTACTGTCTCCGACTACATTTTATCTCTGTCCCGCCCACTCCCCTGACATCAGTCTGAAGAAGGGTCTCAACCCAAAACGTCACCCATTCCATCTCTCCAGAGATGCTGCCTGTCCCGCTGAGTTACTCCAGCATTAAAAGGAACTGTGTTGCACTGCAGATATGTATAATATTATGAAGAGCTATGAAGACTGAATAAGCAGTCAAGGACATTTGACCAGCAGAGGGATCAAAACTAGGAGACAGAGAAGTTATAAGCAGATCAATTATAGGGCAAATATTGAAATTATTTTTTCATTCGAAGATGGTAGGGGTTTGGAAGTATCTGCTTGGTAGGATTGCATCACATTTAAACAGCAATCAAACATGCAATGTAAGAGTCTTGGACCATTGATGGAAAGTGAGATTATTTTGGGAAGTTTATTTTTGACCAGAACGTGAAATAGTACTGAATAGCTACACCTGTGCTTTGAATTTCCTGATTCTCGGTTTCTCAAAAACTGGTGCCTGCTGGGTTTAATTGGTAGAGAAGAACATTGCACAAATGTAACTGAAGCATTTATAATAGTTTTCAATTCTGAACATGAATTGCAGGAGGCACACTGTTTCTTCAGACTGTTGAAAGGTCCACGTTCATTCTGTAAGATTTGTAAGACCTGGGTTGGTTGAAACTCTCGATGAATTGGCAGCAACTTCATGGAAGCAAAACCAGATTGTTCACAACGCCTCAATGCGTGGTTTAATTTAGGTAAACTTAATTTAATTTAGCCTATTTTATAACATTTATACCTTCTCAGATTACACACCAGAAGATCAAAAGTACGGTGATTAATTTCTGACTAATGCTAGTACATAACTTATCACTGAATTATTTTATTCATCTCTACTTTTTTAAATGCAAGTCTGCAATGAAAAATTATATTGATTATACTTCTTCAAGTTGGTTGACAGAGTATGGTTCTTCTCTTGCTGTTTGGTTGAGTTACCCATTGTTCAGAGAACGTTGATTGGAAGAATGTGTTCCATGTCCTCATGTACTTCACTCCACTGAAATCTGATTGGTTACATTACAGACTCCGGTGGAATGAAGGACAGTAGAATGGATGGATGGGTTACATCAGTACATCAGTAGAGGTCTAGTTTTACTGGATCAAAGTTTGTCCTTTACATGTCTTGGTCACATTATCAAAATTACATTTTGTACATCGACACATATAATGCCAATATAAAATAGTTGTAGTAGTATTTCATGTGATTGATGTTTGTGCTCATACATCCAAACAGTAAAATCTGCTAACCATTTTTAATATATAGTAGCTCACTTTGTATTGAATTTTGCTGTTAACAACTATTAATGCATTCAATTAGTCCATATTGGTTAGTCTTTTAAAAAATCCTCAAAGGATCTGAGCTGGCAAATATTTCTAATCATTGGCCATTTTTTAAATGAAAGATTATATGCCCATTTGTGCTGCAGAAAGAGTAATTGTTTGACATTTTGAAATTAATAAGGACATTGATCTGCAAGTTATATCAAAGAAAGTCGCACTGCATCATGGTCCACACTTTCGCAGACCATGTGACGGTGTGTTCTATGTGCTTTATTCATACAAACCTCGCCAACTTTTCAATCATGTACCTATCGCTCAATACGTTTTCAGTTTCCATCCTGTAGGCCGTTGTACAAGAATAAAAAAGTGATTTCTGGACTTCTCCCTGATCTAACTGTAGATAATTGAGCATAGCAAAGTGAAGTAATTTCCAAATTCATTTGTCCGTTACTGCAGGTGGCCTAGAACCAATTCTAGAGCTGTAAATTCAAACATTCCAGTGAACCAGTTGCTGTTTTCTGCCAGTAAGCATTCAAGTTTGTTAAATAGTTTCAAAATATTATGCACCATTCCAAGCTTACCACAGCAACCTAAAGAAGGTTAAGATAAAATCAGGAGCAATAAGCCAGTTTATAGTTGCATCATAATCAATCATTAATTTCCAAAACTAAATCATACAAATCCATTAGCTATTTCCTCTGCTTTCCTTTTTTAATTTACATATGTAAATGCCTTCTCTGAAATGCATGTAAAGTTTTGAAGATACAACATTTTAACATAAGGCACTAAAGTTTTTGTAATGAAATTATTCCAGTCTTAAGTGTCAGGGCTGGAGCTCAAAATTGTTGTACATCTATTTATAGTGAAGGGAAAGGACAAATCATCTGGTAACACTAATGGAAAGACAAGAAAAAAGGAGCAGAAATTGGCCACCAAGCCCTTCAAGCCTGCCCAGTGATCACAACTGATCGATGTTTGTCTCAGCCCCTCCCATGTACCAGTTCCCATTTATCTTCCATCAGTCAAATCTTTATCCACTTCCACTTTAAATACTTCTAATGATTCAGCTTTTACTGCCTGCTGGGATAGAAAATTCCTGATATTCACCACCCACCCACAGCCAGAAGACATTTCTACACACCTGAGTTTTAAACAAGCAGCCCGTTTCCTTGAGTTATTCCCATGGTTTGAGATTTTCCCCAACTCATGAAGACAAGTTTTACCATTCTAAGATTGTGAAAAAAAGACGACAATAATCCTGGCAAGTAACCTGTTGGGAAGTTGAAGTTCTTTTAATTACTTGGAATGGTGTCATAACATAAAGGTACAAAGAAGGCTAATCCATAAGAGAATTTTAGAAAATATTGAACTTTCCTTGCAGATTAATTGTTTAACCTTAACTATATCACTACTTCCAATTCAGCAAGATTTGTTTGAAGATTTTGTGGATTGAAAGACTTTGATTCTAGTCTAGAGCATTGCATGTATTGCCTGCAAGCATTGATAACAGACCTGCTTAAATGACAGAACGTACAGATATATACATTTAGTGAAATGGAATGTGGGTTTTGGAGTTTGGAGTAAAAAAACATTGCATTAAAAAGCAGGCTGTGTACATATTGGATCAAAATGTAGGTTTCAGATATGTCAATCAGTTCAACTTTATTCGGATCATCTCATTTTGAAAGATTCAACTTTTCCATCTGGCAATGCTTAGATGATTGAGAGTGAGTAAGGAAATCCATCACTCAAATGGTTAAGCAGCAGAATTTACCTGAGATCACCTGCGTACAAGGACAGACACGTTTCCTTTTATGGAAAAAAGTTTCCCACATATTAGGGATAGCAGCGAGGTTTAGAGTGAGTAGGTCCACGCCTAGTGTGAGTACACCTGGCAACTACAGATTGTCAGACCATTTCAGACTTGTCAAACATACCTCCTTTCTGCAGGTTGGTGCAGGTTCTGAAAAACAAACAGTCATTGTTGATTGGGAGTTGCTGCAACTTGTGTAAATGCAGCGCTTTCACCCCATAACCTGTTCACAGCTGCACTTATCACCTACAAAAGTTTAAAAGTTGGGATCATTATGATTTCTTAAAAGGAAAACATTTGCCCTCTGGAATTTCCCATGCCTCAATTTTAATCAAAAGTATTTAGTTTTTCTCTGGGATTTATTGATGCTAACATGTAACAAAACGATATTCCAGTCGATTGAGAAAAGATGTTTCTTACAAATATCATTTGATCAGATTTTGATTACAAGTCTTACAATTCATAGTTTTGCAATTCATCTTAAGACACATTTCTGATTAATTTGTTTTTAAACCAACTCACCCGGTCAGATTTCTGAGATCCAAGAGATTGCAGATGCTGGAATTTGGGGTGATAATTAGAAACAAACTGCTTGAGAAACTCAACGGGTGAAACTCAATGGGTCAGGCAGCACCAGTGTGTAGGTGGGGATGGAAACGATTTATCAATATTTTGGGTCGAGACCCCGCATCAGATATTATAGGATTATTCAGAGTAACTTGTTTCAGTGTAATTCTGGGAAGATTAATTTTGTTAAAAATGTCTTTCTTCATTATATGTTTTGATGCAAATTGAAACTGTTCAAATTAAAGGGTAAAACTACATTGTATTCTTAATAAACTAGTGAACCACACGTTTCAAAATAATCTCAGAAAAGGGAGAAAATAGACTTACATGTGTTCCTTCAACTTCCCAACTATCTAAGATTGCCTTTCAATGATGGGCTCTGTGGAACAGTAAACATTCCATGATTGCACATTAAACCAGTTTTACCCAACAAATCTTGCACATGGTTACATTGTTCTGATCTTAGCCAAGCCATCTATTTCAAGATTTCAATGGAATCAGGTTTTACAGCTGAATTAGAGAAGGAAAATAAAGATTACGTCAAACCATATCATGATTACATGCTTTCCCTAAACTATTTCAGGATAGTCACCAGTTCTCTGCTGGGGACCTTTTACGCTTTGTCTAAGAAAGATACTTCATTGCAGGGCTGTAAAGTGCAAACCAAAATCTATTGAGAAAGGGAAATAAGAAATATTATTACTTATGCTTCTTACAAAAACAAAATTATTTAGCAGTGCATTTCTCTATCAGGAGGAAATTTCTAACTCAACTTTCTCGTAAAAGCCAATCAAAGAAACAAGGTCACTCACCAACCGCCTCGCAGTTGAACACCAGCCCAGTGCCACATTTCCCACAACTTGAGTAAAAATATACTTTTTGTTTACCTGGAGAGCTTTGAAAATTAAACTGAGAGTTTAAGAGAAAGGTTGTCAGGAAGAAGACATTTTTCACACAGAAGAGCAAAAAGCTATTAAAAAATCAATCAGGTTTGCCTATCATTAAAAAATGATAGTACATTAGATAAATGGCCTTAAAACAATAATAAAGCAAAACATGTTTTAGGCATAAAACATGGAAAGCAGGAAGACAATACAGAAATGAGACAGAATGCAGCAGCTTAAGTGAGGTTGAGGGAAGTGATCAGAATGTTTATCCTGAGTTCCTAGCTCTTATCTACCTGTCTCAACAGCTCAGCTGTCAGCTTGTCCAACACAACAGTCCAATAAACAGCAACTCTTCCAACTCGACTCCGCCTCCAATTTGACAAAGGATTTTATGCTTTGGGGGAAGTCTTGTTTTCAAACGCAGGCACCTGGTGTCACATAGAGAAGACCAATAACCCTGCATCTAGAAAGACTTAACCCTTCGATGTATATCTATTGATATAACGTGTGACAAGAGTATTGATTTTAATTTCAATATGATTTTGCGATCTTGTGGAACATGTTGTGAAGTGGAATCCCTTTTTCTAAACCCCATTATATCCTTTGGTCTTAATGCAGTCTGATGCAGTCATCCCATGGGTACATGTCTAAGGAGGTACACACCATTGTAGACCAAGTCTACTGCTCAAGAGCAGGTATCCACACCCAAGCAATTTATCCTAAGTACTGAAAAAAGCTGGTCATTCTTGGTTTAACTGACAGTCCATAGATTTTACAACACATGAGACCATTCATCCTGCACCTCCTGTGTCAGCACAAATGGACCTTCCACTTTTAAAGATTTCAGATAATTTGTAGTCAATGTTATAAAATAGGAATAACCAAACAAGATCCCATAAGCAGCAATTAAACGTGATCCTGATAAACTATTTATTTGAGTTATAAATAATATTCTTGGGATAACATTTCTTCATGTTGTGCCTGCAGGAATGTTTAATAAGCACCCAGGTTTATTGACTCATAACCAGTACAGTAGTGGAAGAGGTCCTTTGGCCAACGATATCTGTGCTCACCATAATACCTATTTAAACTGCAGTTCTGCTGGTTCATGTATCTGTCTAAATGTCTTTTAAATGACTCACTCTGAATCGATCATGTTGAATAGAACACTAAAATGGAAGACAAATTTAGTTTAGTTTAGTTTAGAGATACAGGGTGGAAACAGGTCCTTCAGCCCATCGAGTCTGCGTCGACCAGCACTTCCTGTATACCAATACTATCCTACACACTAGGGACAATTCCACAATTTTACTGAAGCCAAATGAGTGACAAACCTATACATCTTTGGAGTGTGGGAGGAAACCGGAGCACCCAGAAATAACCCACGCGGTCATGGGGAGAACGTACAAACTCGGTACACACAGTACCTGTGGTCAGGATCGAACCTGGGTCTCTGCCGTTGTAAGGCAGCAACTCTACCACTGCACCACCTTCCCTCTGTGTCCCGTTTCTGAAGTAGCACCTTACTCTTGCAGATTCAGAGAGATTATAAAGAGAAAGTGGAAACACAAGGGAGTGGAAAACAAGGCGTATGATATGTTTGTCTTAAACACAGGCATAGAAAATAGGTGCAGGAATAGGCCATTTGGCCCTTCGAGCCAGCACTGCTATTCAATACGATCATGGCTTATTATCCAGAATCAGTACCCCGTTCCTGCTTTCTCCCCACTTCTTTGGAAGTGGTGTTGACTATAAAAGTTGAGAGTCATATTGCAATAAATAAAACTTAGTTTGGAACACATTTGGAGTACATTTCTGGTTGCTCCATTGTAGGAATGATGTGGAGGCAAGAGAGGGGAAGGCAATGTTTAAGAGGCAAGAGAGGGGAAGGATGCAACTTCTGGGGTTGACTATGGCAAACCTACTGTAAATAAATCCATCTGAAGAAGGATTTTGACCCGAAACGTCACGTATCCATGTTCTCCAGAGATGCTGCTTGACACGCTGAGTTACTCCAGCACTCTGTGAAACGTCACCTATCCATGTTCTCCAGAGATGCTGCTTGACCCGCTGAGTTACTCCAGCACTCTGTGAAACGTCACGTATCCATGTTCTCCAGAGAGGCTGCCTGACCCGCTGAGTTATTTCAGCACTCTGTGAAACGTCACCTATCCATGTTCTCCAGAGAGGCTGCCTGACCCACTGAGTTACTCCAGCACTCTGTGAAACGTCACCTATCCATGTTCTCCAGAGAGGCTGCCTGACCCGCTGAGTTACTCCAGCACTCTGTGAAACGCTTTTTGTGTCTGTCTTCATTGTCCCATGAATGCACTGCTGACAGGTATTGACAACAATGAGTGGCAGTGATGTAAAATCAATGCACCATATCGTGCAGAGGGTGTAAAATAGTAAGATTAAACGAGAACTTGCCAGTTTGAAGTTTGATCTGTATTTTGTGAGGAGTTACGATGAGGGATTACGTGAAGAGCCCGTCCTCCACGCATGCGCGACATTCTTCAAAGCAGCGGTGTGGAATCACAGGATACACAATAATTGAAATAAACATAGTAAAGAAAAGGAGAACTAAGATACCAGTTGATCTCTATAATTGAGGGTGGGAGCGGAGGGCACGTAATCCCTCAGCGTAACTCCTCACAAAATACAGATCAAACTTCAAACTGGCAAGTTCTCGTTTAATCTTACTATTTTACTTCGGAGTCACGTGAGTGACTACGTGAAGATTTTAAAGCTCTGTGATTTCAAACCGTGTAACAGTTCTTACTTCACTCGCTGCCGAAGTCATTCAAATGAGGAAGTATGTTATCGTAATCAACCATGAATCTGTTTGTAAACAATATGGTATTTATTAAACAATAACAAAAGAAAAATGCTCCCCCGGGCTTAAAATATATATTTGCAGATTCTAAAACTCTTTCTGAAAATAACACAGGTTCTGCTAGCGGCTTGTTGTAGAACGTTTGGAACGTTTTCTCCATGGACCACCCCGCTGTAGCCAGGATGTGGTCCAGTGGTATGTCCATACTTTTAGCCGCCGATGTGGATGCTGCCCTGGTGGAGTGAGATGTATATATGTCAGTATCTACTCCAGCAGATCCCAGTACCTGCTTGAGCCATCTTGAGATGGTTTGGCTCGACACCCGACCATGAGGTTTCTTGTGGCTGACCCATAAGGCTTTTTCTCTCCCTCGGGAATCTCTTGTTGTGTTGATGTAAGTGAGTAGGTGAGTCATGACACACAACCGTGGGTCAGGTGGGTATGCCCGGAAATCCATAACTAGGCCTGAAGTTCCTGGCCTGCTCTGCTTTAGCAGCTCCTGAATGGTGAATGAGACCCGGTCTGGTGTTATAACCATGTTGTCCAGTCGCAGTAAGTGGGGGGACTGGACTCCTTGTGCTGAGACTAGTGGTATCAGCATGACCGTTTTCAGGGTTAGCTGTTCCAAGGTGAGAGACCTGGCTGGTGACCATCCCCTTAGGTATGTCAGGACCACACTGACATCCCAGATTTGGGTGTACCTAGGTCTAGGGGGGTTGGAGTTGAATATACCCCTCATGAGTTGGATCACCAGCGGGTGAGACCCTATGGGTTAGGGTTAGGGTTAGGGTTAGGGTTAGGGTCTGGTTCCCAAGCGACATACATTGGTACCTGGTGATTTAGTCTGGATGCAAAGAGATCGATATCTGGTGTGCCATATTGCTTTGTAATTTTAGCAAAAGCTCTAGTATTTAACATCCATTCGGTGTTATCATTGAATTTGCGTGACCCGGTGTCTGCCACTGTATTTAGCTTACCTGGTAGGTAAGTTGCTGATAGCCAAATATGTCTATCGACACACCATTGCCAGATTTTGTTGACCAAATTGTCACATGATATCGATTTTATTCCGCCCATATGGTTAATATAGGCCACCACCATGGTATTATTAATTTGTAACGAACATGCAAATGGTGCATATTCGTAGAATATGCTTTTAAACCATAAAACGCACCCAACATTTCCAAATAATTTATGCCCAGTGTTTGTGGCAAAGATGATTCTAGGTTAGTCCATCTACCACCTGTGCTGGATATGGTATTAGTTGCTCCCCAGCCTTGAGCACTGGCATCTGTTTGTATAATTAATGTTGGGTTATTGATGATGATAGGGCTGGAACTATGCCAAATGTGCTCTATCCACCACTGTAACTCTGATGTAGCTTCAATGGGTAATTTCATGGTCCGGTCAAAGTGACCTGCATGTCGTTTTAACGCCTGTACTTTTGCTCTTTGTAGGTTTTGATAGTGCAGGGTCCAAATTGTGTAGCTGGAAATGCTGCTACCATTTTGCCAATTACTCTTGCCATTTGTCGGATGGTTGGTCGATTGCTAACCATTAAATTGTTACACGTCTGTGCCAATTCTGCTGCTTTATCTTTTGGCAACGTTACAGATTGTTTGGTAGCTAATACAGCTGATTTAGCCAACTCCATGGTTTTGCCTACTATTAGAATATCATCAAGATATGCCATGACAATATGTCTCTGTTTTCTTAATGTTGCCAAGGCTGGTTTTAATATCTTGGTAAATAGTCCTGGGGCTGATGTTAACCCATTAGGCAAAGCTTTAAACTGCCATAGTTGCCCCATCCATGTAAATTTCAGGTATCTGCGATGACCCTTTTGAATGGGTACTGTATAGTAGGCATCTTTTAAATCAATGCTTGCATTAAGTATCCTTTGGAAATCAGTTGTATGGCAGTTACAAATGTTTCCATTTTGAAATGTACATACTTAACAAAGGTATTTTGTGAGGTTAAGTCAATGATGATGCGACATCCACCATCTTTTTTGTCTTTGGTAAATATATTTGAGACAAATTCCAAAGGTTCATGTTTGGATTTCTCAATGATACCCTTTGTAAGTAACCTCACCAGTTCTGCTTGACCCTCTAGTTTTTCTTTGACTGAGAGGGTAAAGACCCTTTGAGGTACATGCTGAACTGGTGGCATATTTCCTTGAATGAACTCTATTTTGTATCCACGAATACTGTTAAGTATATAACTATCATTCGTGACAGACCTCCATGCTTCAATGAACAGGTGTAATCTCCCCCCTGTTAGTACAGTTCCCCCACTTATTATATGCTGGTAGGAACCAGACCCACCTACCTCCATAATTATGGGAGTGTTCCTTTCTTCAGTTTCTTCATCCGTTGTTGTACTGATGGATGTACTGCTGGTTGGGGGTGGCGCATTTTCCATGGGGTCCGCTCTGGGCCCTGGCTTAAAAAAGGCTTTCGGGGATGGTATGCGGACCCCGAGCTTTCACCAGTCCCATAAGTTTGAAGTCGACTGGTGGACGTGGTGGGGTACTGCCGTCTGGGTTGTGTGGGTCTGCTCGTTCCGGGGCCTGCCCTCATGAGGCCGAATGCTTTGGACTCTTCCTCCAGGTCTTTCACTTGTTTTGTCAAGTCCTTTCCAAATAACAGGATCTGTGGCTCTGAGGCCGGTGTTGTACACAGTCCTGCATATTTGGGATTGAGGGCAGGTCTTATTATCTCCTTGCGGAGGTTGTTTATCTCATATTGAGTGTTGCGCAGCAGAGCCAGAGTATCTTGCTGGTTGGTGGTCATATCCACCCCATCCACGGAACGAGCATAGGATGTTATCCCTGTCGTCAGGAGCTTGAGGATACGATGTAATTTTAGCTCCTGGTTCCGGATACTGTGTCCAACATACCCCCAGATTTGCTGTTCTTGTAGGGGTTTGAGGGACAGGTAGTCAATGCTGGCCGCCAGTTTTGGCTGCAACGGCCGCCCTGCTTGTGGTGTAACCACGTAGCGATTCACCACACCCAGCAGCTCTTCCTGGTCCTATACCCCATGCATACTCCCGATATCTTCGGCCAATGACCCCTGTTCCTGACCAGCCCAGCCCTGGTCGCCAACGCTGCCCTCGGCTGAGGGGGAAGTGATGGCCAGTGCATTGTAAGGCACTGATGTGGGAGTGCCTGAATTCCCTTGGCAAGACTGCTCCAGCTCCCGAAGCAAGTCTCACTGGAGCATTTGCTCCATGAGCCTTTCCATGCGGCTCAGGCGGCTACCTCTGCCGTCTCAGGTGGAGAGTCCTCCTCATTGGAGTCAGAAATAACCGTCCGGTCAGTTTTTCGTCTTGATTTACCTCCAGCCCGCTGCTGTTGGTCAGGCTGCGCTAGCGGTACTGGGCTCGGCTCGGTCTCAATGATTGTGGACCGCAGCATGTGCGGTCCAGGTGCCGCCTCTCGCCCCCCACTGATGGGACACTCCCGTTCTGTTGGAGTCGAACGGGGGGCGGTCTTGTTCCCTTGCCGTGCTTTGTTAACCTGGAATTCACAAAGCAGAGCAAAGCTTCTTAAGTACGACCTCAGAGTAAGTACTTACCTGATGGTCCGCTTTTTAAACTTGTAGCGGGAGCGCCTGTACACCCGTTCGTCGCTGTTGCGCTGCGTGAACACTAATGTCGCGCATGCGTGCTGGACGGGTTCTTCACGTAGTCACTCACGTGACTCCGAAGTAAAATCTATGCACCATATCGTGCAGAGGGTGGCAGAGATTCACAGTGAATTTAAAACATCACACAGTATTAAATCATAGATATAACTGAAACGCTGCTCACACTTACTGTAACGCCAGAGATTATGAGGACACCTTTGAAAAATTCTTAACCACAGTGAAGTAAATCAATATAATTTACTTTTAACTGTGCGAGTAAAAGACTTTATGAAATTTGTTGTTAGGGAAGATGGAAGTCATTCTGGAATATTTTCACCTCAATATATCAGCAAAACCTAAACTATCTCCCAGCTAACACTGCACATTAGACCTGATCTTCCCAACCTTGCATGAAGAGGATGCTTTTTTGTCAGAGTTTAATTACAATTATTTACGACTAGCTTGCCTAATGCTTCCCTCCACTTCAAATTAGATTTGAAACATATAAGGAAGTAAATATAATAACATGGCAGGATTGAAATGGATTATCCAGGGTTCTGGACATGTAAAATGGATATTAAGCAAACCTTTTTGGCTGCTTAGTTTATTAAACTCTTCACTATGATACAAGTTCATTTTCTTTTGTAAGCACAGCTTTATTTTATGGTTATAAAGATTTAAAACTGGTCGACTTTATTCTATGAAAACTACGCCCCAATCTCTTGTATAGGCCTGTTCCCAATAATTTAAAACACTGCTGATGACTAGACAGTTTTTGCATGTTAGAACTACTCACAACAAATCAAAATCTCCTTCACCTTGACAGCTTTTATAACTGTGGGCTTTGTGACATTGCTCTGAAATTTGACAGAAAGTTGCCCTAATTATATATAACCAGACTGTTTAGGATACAAAGCATTACATTGACATAGAACAGAATAGTACAGCACAGGAACAGCATCTTCAGCCTACAATGCAATCAATTAATTTAAAATGCACATTTAGCTGCACATGGTTTATGTCCCCTAATTCCCTGACTGTTCATGTGTCTGTCTTAATGCCTCTTAAATATCTGCTTACAACACATCGCCTGGCAGCATGATCCACCACGCTCTTTCTGAAAACATGCTTCATAAATCTCCTTGATACTTTCCCCTCTCACCTTAAAGTTAACAGCTGAAATGTTCATCCTGGGAAAAGGTTCTGACTGTCTACCCTATCTGTTCCTCTCATAATTCTATATACATCTATCAGGTCTCCCCTCAGACATGACACACCAGAGAAAATAATCCTTCCTATAATGGAGTGACAATAATATTCCAAAGGATTTATATGATTTTGAGTTTCCTTCTCTCCCTTTAAAATGCCCAATCTGATGTCCTTCACAAGTGCACAGAGATTACGTTGCCATTACTGAAGTGCAAGAAGTAAACATTTATTTTCACACTTTTATCAGATAGTTTTGATGAAAATGTATATTTTTAACAAATATATTTGTAAAAATTCTCAACACATCAAAGTAATTGGTGAAGTAAAACATAGTATCTGATAAACGCGGTGTATTTCCTCCCAGGAGGTTCACTGATAGAACGTAGAATACTACCGAAGATATTGTAACATACTGCAGCTCAGGAGAAGGTAATTCTGCAACAATCGCCATTTTATAAACTTCCGTCAGGTCTCCTCTCAGCCTGTGCATAGAAAACAATCCAAATGTGTCCATTCTCTCCTTAAATCGAGGGCCAATCCAAGCAACATGCTGGTGAACCACTTCTGCATCCTCTCAAAATATTCCACATCCTTTCTGTACAGTGGTGACCAGAACTGCACACAATACTCCTAATGTTTTGTACATTAGCAAAATGATTCCTGACTCTCAGTCCCCAAGATGATGAAGGTAATTATGCCGTAGACCAGCTGTCCATGTGTTGCCAGTTTCAGGGAAGTGCAGATGTGCACCCCATGTTCCTTCTGCTTATCTGCTGCTATGGGTTCTGCCATTTAATATATACTTTCCTCTCACATTTGACCTCCCAAAATACATCACCTTTCACTGTCTGAAGTAAATTACATCTGCCATTTCTTCACCCAAATTTCCCACTGACCTGTGCTCTGCTGTATCCTTTGACAACCTTCTTCATTGTCCATCGATTTTTCTGTCATCTGCAAACTTATGAATGAAACATTTAAATCCAAATCTTGAATATATTACAAACTGCAAAGGTGCCAACACTGATCCCTGTGGGACAACACTAGTCACTAACCATTCAGAATAACACCCCTCCATGACTACCCTCTGTCTACCATGGCTTTCCTCGGTCCATGTAGACAACATCATGCTTTACTAGGTCCATATAGACAACATCATGTTGAATTCCCAATTGAACCTTTTAAACATGGTTGTGACATTTGCCTTTCTCCAAATGTCAGGCTTCGCCCTTGATCTCAGGAGGACTTGAAGATTTAGGCAGACTTTTTATGCATCTCCATTTCTCCATTAATATGTATCTAATGGGTCCTGATTTATTTAATGTCCATATGGTCATCTTATTTAATATATCCGATTTTACTATTTTCACTTCAACCATGATCTCCATATCTCTGTGTCTATTGAGTTATAGGCAATGTGATTTTCCTTGGTGAAAGATTAGAAAAACTAAATAAATATTCACCCTTGGCCTCTGTCTCTGGATTACATTTTTGGCTATCAATTTCCACTAATTTATAATTTTCAGAAGCTTTATTGTGTTTCTGTTTTTATGTTTGCTGCCATCTTATTATCATATCTTGTCTTTGGCATCTTATTTTCATTTTTGTTTCCCATTTCATCTTAATATATTCAGCACAGATAGAATAAATGCAGAGTGTCTTTTACCCAGGGTCGGGGAATCAAAAACATGAAGGCATAGGTTTAAGGTGAGAGAGGAGAGATTGAATAGGAACCTGACAGACTACTCTTTTCACACAGAATGTGATACGCATATGGAACAAGCTGCCAGAGGAAGAGGTTAAAGCAGATACTAACAATATTTAAAGGACATTTAGATAGGTGCATGGATAGGAACGGTTAAGAAGGATATTGGTCAAACACAGACAAATGGGATTACTTTAGATCTTGGTCAGGGCATGTTCAATTTAGGCCAAAGGATCCAAACAGTGCCCAGTCCATCTTCGGCTCTGACCACCCCACCATCGAACGGATCTATCGCAGTCGCTGCCTCAAAACGGCTGCCAACATCATCAAGGACCCACACCATCCTGGCCACACACTCATCTCTCCGCTGCCATCAGGTAGAAGGTACAGGAGCCTGAAATCTGCAACATCCAGGTTCAGGAACAGCTACTTACCCACAGCCATCAGGCTATTAAACACAACTTCAAACAAACTCTGAACTATAACAGCCTATTGCACTTTATCTGTTTATTTATGTGTATATATATGGTCTATGGTATATAGACACACTGATCTGTTCTGTATTTATGCCTGCAATATTCTATTGTGCTGCAGCAAGCAAGAATTTCATTGTCCTATTTGGGACACATGACAATAAACTCTCTTGACTTGACGATTTCCTTGCGCAAAAACTTTCCATTTTAATTCACTTTCTTCTGTTCCAATTCTTCTGTTTTCAATTTGTCAAAACTCTGGGGAAACTTACTATCCTCATACTGTGTGTGAATTCAATGTTTTTGATTGTGAAAAACATTTATTACTGATGTGAGAAAATATCAGTGTCAATTATAAGTTTTTTAATGGAGTTGTGAATCTGTTCCAACTTGCTGTTTGAGGAATGTGCAATCAGTGGTTCTCTGCCGACATTATGTCTCTTCTGATCTAGTCTTTGAGGGAGGACTCGGCTCCCATCATGTTGTAACAGATTCTGGCAAATCTGTACGGACAGACTCGGAAAAGATTGAAGGATCTGATGCACCTGGGCTGCAAGAATGCAGGAAGATACTGGCACATTGACACAGACTAAATGCCATGCCATTCACCAGGCAATGTGTCTCATCATTTTGTTGTTCTATCAGGCTTGCACTTTCTTGAAAGAGAATGAATGTGTGATTTACAGTAAGTTGCTGGACCTTAGCTAGATCATTCATTTCATATCTACTTATTCACCCTGACCCACATTAGCTATTCAAATCCAGGTCTATGTGTGCATCATGTTGTCTATATTGTTAGAAAGAACATTAATTAAATTAAAGTTTAGTTCATGAACATGTCAAAGTTAGTAATTGTTATGAAGAAAATTTGGGCACCAAATGTCTGGTCATTAATTAAACTCCTGAATAAGTGATGGCATTGAAGTGAAATGTAATTTATTAAGTAAACTTTTACTGTAATAATTATTAATTCATAAGTTCATGCCATAGGAGCAGAATTAGGCCATTCAGCCCATCGAGTGCCATTCAATCATGGCTGTTCTATCTCTCCCTGTCAACCCCATTCTCCTGCCTTCTCCCCATAACCCTTGACACCCTTACAGATCAACAATCTGCCAATGTCTGCAACTTGGCCTCCACAGGTATCTGTGGGAATGAATTCCACAGATTCACCACCCACAGATTATAGAAATTCCTCCTCACCTCCTTTCTAAAGGTACATCCTTTTATTCTGAGGCTGTGCCCTCTGGTCCTAGACTCTCCCACTAGTGGAAACATCCTCTATACATCCACTCTAACCAGGCCTTTCATTATTTGGTAAGCTTCAATGAGGTCATTCTATTGCAATAACACACTGGGTTTGAGTTTGAGTACCAAATTATTAAGTGTAAAGATATGTTAAAAAAAATGGAATGAATAATGGAGAACTATCCAGTTTGTATCTAAGTTGCAACTCTCTCCTGGATCCTGCCGTGAGGTGTGACACCTGTAAGGTAACAGCGATACGAGGCTTTCAAGTTTAAATGAACTTTGAGAACTATTGATAGTAGGTTAGAAATATTTGGTAGCTCCTTCAGATTGATGGGTGCACAGTGCAGACCATTCAGCCCACAATGTTTGTGCTAAGCATGATGCTTCATCAAACTAATCCCATCTGCCTGCACGTGGTTGATGTCACTTCATTCTTTACATGCCCATGTGTCTGTCTAAATGCCTCTTAAGAATCACTACCATATCGTCTTCCATCAGTGATCCACTCCAACTGCCAGCTACTACATAGTGTACCAGGCACCTGCTACTCTCTGTGTAAATACTAGTCCACTCATCTTCCTTAAACATTCCCCTCCTCACCATAAAACTGTGCCCTCTAGTACTTTGGGAGAAAGATGGCCTTCCATCACTGTCTCTGATCTGACTGGTTCATCATCTGACAGTGGCATCAAGTGCAAACATAAATGGAGGCAGAGTTGAATTTGCCCATAGAGTGGTGGGTGTAGGGGGGGACGGATTTTGCATCCTTACAGGGCATCAGTAATGAGAATTCTTGTTGCGGAGGTGTTGTCATCTACCCTCACTGATTGTGGTCTGTGGTTTAGAAGGTTGAGGATCAGTGGTGGAGGGTCCAGGAGTTTGGATGGGATTATTCCGTTGTTCAAGTATGGTTGATTCCACCCAAGCCAAATGTTCTCATCACTTTCATATTAGTCCTCACAAATTGACTATTGTTAGCTTTAGAATCTTCCGTGTACTTTCCAAGGATATTTCACCCAAGCAGATTATGAGGTGCTGTTCTTCCAGTTTGCATTTGGGCTCAGTCTGGCAAAGGAGGAATGGGAAGGGGAGTTAAACTGGTTAGCAACCAGGTGATCCATCAGGTCTTGACATATCGTGCCAAGTTTCAATACGTTCATCTGAATTTTATCTCTATCCATAATCTAACTTCAAGGTAGCCCAGTGGTCCGTGTGATCAATATTATTCTGCCTGAAATTCAAAGATTTAACACGTGTTCACTACCTAAGATTTATCATCCATTATTTTTATTGCGTGTTTTCTCATTGAAGTTCTGCTGCAAAGAAACTTGTTGGCACTTGCCTTCAAGAGACAAAGAATGTTGTCTCTCTTCCTCTCTTCACAAACAGAAAAACACTACTCACCCTCTTTTCATGCCTTGAAGTTAATTTATTTGAATAAAAGATAAATGCATTTCTTATTCTAGCTTTAAATTAATGGTCCAATAATTTTAGTAAATTGTGTTAACATTTTAAAATAAGAGGAGAAATTGGTGGAAATGTGTCAGCCTCGATAACAATCAGCACGGGAGCACCTCAGGGTGCGCGCTGTACTCCTCTGCTGTACTCACTCTATACTCATGACTGCGTGGGTGGTCATAGTGCGAACTCCATCATCAAGTTCGCTGACGATACCACTGTTGTGGGACGTATCACTGATGGGCATGAGTCAGAGTATAGAAGAGAGATCGAGCAACTGTCCATATGGTGCCAGCACAATAACCTGGCCCTCAACACCAGTAAAACCAAGGAACTGATTGTGGACTTTGGAAGGGGGAGGATGGGGACCCTCAGTCCCATTTATATCAACGGGTCGATGGTGGAAAGGGTCAAAAGCTTCAAATTCCTGGCCGTGCATATCTCTGAAGATCTTTCCTGGTCCGAGAACACTGATGCAATCATAAAGAAAGCACATCAGCGCCTCTACTTCCTGAGAAGATTACGGAGAGTTGATATGTCAAGGAGGACTCTCTCTAACTTCTACATGTGCACAGTAGAGAGCATGCTGACTGGTTGCATCGTGGCTTGGTTCGGCAACTTGAGCGCCCTGGAGCGGAAATGACTACAAAAAGTAGTAAACACTGCCCAGTCCATCATCGGCTCTGACCTCCCTTCCATCGAGGGGATCTATCACAGTCGCTGCCTCAAAAAGGCTGGCGGCATCATCAAGGACCCACACCATCCTGGCCACACACTCATCTCCCTACTACCTTCAGGTAGAAGGTACAGGAGCCTGAAGACTGCAACGACCAGGTTCAGGAATAGCTACTTCCCCACAGTCATCAGGCTATTAAACCTGGCTCGGGCAAAACTCCGAACATTAATAGCCCATATTCTGTTTATTTGCACTTTATCAGTTTATTTATTCATGTGTGTATATATTTATGCAATGATATATGGACACACTGATCTGTTCTGTATTCGTGCCTACTATGTTCTGGTGTGCTAAAGCAAAGCAAGAATTTCATTGTCCTATCAGGGACACATGACAATAAACTCTCTTGAATTCCTGATCTTGAGAAGATTAGCTATTTCTTAAAATAACTAACAGCCTGATCTAAATGTTCCATATATTTTAAGGGGAAAAGAGTGACAATAGGGCCCCTTAAAGATCAACAATGTCAGTATGGAGTTACCTGGGCAAGGTGTTAAATGGAGCATAGAACAGTACAGCGCAGAAACAGGCCATTTGGCCCACCACATCTGTGCTAGGTTAAACTAATCTCCTCAGCTGCATGCAATCCATATTCCTCCATTCCCTGCATATCAATAGACAATAGACAATAGACAATAGGTGCAGGAGTAGGCCATTCGGCCCTTCGAGCCAGCACCGCTATTCAATGTGATCATGGCTGATCATCCCCAATCAGTACCCCGTTCCTGCCTTCTCCCCATGTACTGTACTGACTCTGCTATTTTTATAGAGCCCTATCTAGCTCTCTCTTGAAAGCTATCCACGTGTCTACCTAATAGCCTCCTAAAGGTCTATCATACCTGCTTCCAGAAATTAATATTTCTCCTCTGCATTGACCATAGAGAAAGATAATGGTGGGCAACTCGGGCAATAATAGTGACACATTGAAAAGAGTCCTCATTACAGCAAAGAATGTGCTGAAGGTTTTAAAACATAATGGTAGATGAATTCTAGAACCACATCAAGTGAATGGTAAGATGTGGGAAGCTGAGGAAGACATTGCTGAGCCATTGGCAGAGATAATCAAAGGTAGACACAAAATGCTGGAGTAACTCAGCAGGACAGGCAGCATCTCTGGAGAGAAGTGTGGAGAAGTTATTGGAAATGATTCTGACAAGATTTACACGCAGAGATATTCAGCATTAATTTGTGTGGGAAATTGTGTCTTAACTGGTCTGATTAGTTATTGATCAGTTGATTAGTTAGATTATTGTCATAAGTGAATTATTCAAAATATGTCACTACTTATTATAATTACTTTGTACATTTGTAAAATTGTGTATTGGAATTTTTAGAAAACGCAACGGCTGCAACAAAAAGTGGCAGAAATTTGTCGGTCAGCTGATTGACCCTTCTTTAGGTTTTGGGTTGTGCTCAGTATTCAGATTGTGCTCATTGTAAATGCCCGACTTGCTGCAAGGGTATGTTGTGTTGGAATATACTTCTCCAACTCAGAGAACCAAGCACTTTTCAAACATATCTCCTCTTTTCTAGCTACTTAAGCCTTTGGTAAGGAAGTACAGCATGGGCTGTGGAACCGGGGGGGGGGGGCTGCAGAACCGGGGGGGCTGCAGCCCCCCCCCCCCCACTTTCAACTATGCTCCGCGGCCCCTGAGCTAGGGCCACTTCATCTCCATGTCCTTCCCCCATTTTAGTGGTGTGGCAAGGCTTCAGGTATTTTGAGTAAAGTTCTTCACATAAATGTGTATGAGGTTGGCTGCCTGAGGCAGGGAGAGAGAAAGAAATGACTAATCTATTACCACCTGCTGTTAAAGATCAGCCTTGAAGATAAGATTACAAAACCTCTGCAGCAAATCATCCAGGCATGTCGCACCTTGCCCAGACATGGACAGTGAAAGGGCAAGAAGCAAAACACCTCGGCTCCATTGTAATACTGCTTCACATTCCATGAGGCAGGTCATTATTTTTTACCCATTGGCCAGTGCCCTACCATTTACTGTCTAAGTCTTGCCAATGATGGTACAGTGCGAAAAGAACACAATACATGATAGAGTTTAACATAAACATCCATCACAGTGGAATCAGCATTCCTCCCTGTGATGGAAGGAGATAAAGTTCAGTCAATCTGCCTCCTTCCTTCACCCGAGGTCGGGGCTTGCTCGACCATAAATTTTAGCATAATTTGAAAACTTACTAAGCATGTCACCTCTATTCATATCCAAATGAATATAATAGAACATAGAAAAATGTACAACCCTTTGACCCACGATGGCTGCGAGAGAAATGTCTTCACTCACTCACAGCCGAGTTGGAGTGACATAGAAGTGGTTTGTGCAGCCCGACTTCCATGGTCAGTAAACCAGTTGTAAATCCACACCACCAAGTCACTGATAATTCCATGTATTTTAATATCTGGATCAGCCTACCAATAGACAATAGACATTAGGTGCAGAAGTAGGCCATTCGGCCCTTCGAGCCAGCACCGTCATTCACTGCGATCATGGCTGATCATCCGCAATCAGTACCCCGTTCCTGCCTTCTTCCCATATCCCTTGACTCCATTATCTTTAAGAGCCCTATCTAACTCTCTCTTGAACGCATCCAGTGAATTGGCCTCCACTGCCTTCTGAGGCAGAGAATTCCACAGATTCACAACTCCATGTGTGAAAAGGTTTGGGATGGGGTGAGGGTGGGGTGGGGTTTGGATGGGGTGGGGGTGGGGGTGGGGGTGGGGGTGGGGGTGGGGGAGTGGGGGATGTGGGAGGGGGGGGGGTTAATGGAATGTAACAGTAGTAGATGGATGAACCAGAAGGGGAAGCGGGATAAAAATGGGTGATGGAGGCTTGGGGGTAGAATGGGAAGGGGATCATGAATGGGAGGGGCAAAGGCAAATTGGAAGGGGAGAAAGGGGGGGGGACAGAGTGTAATGGGGAGAAGTCAATTTCATGCTCTTGGGCTGAGGACTACAGGTGGAGTCGGAGCTGTTGATCCCAGGAATGACTAGGTTAACCTATGATGAGCGTTTGTCAGCACTGGGTCTGTACTCGTTGGAGTTTAGAAGAATGAGGGGGGGACCTCATTGAAACATACAGAATAGTGAAAGGCCTGGATAGAGTGGATGTGGAGAGGATGTTTCCACTAGTGGGAGAGTCTAGGAATAGAGGTCACAGCCTCAGAATTAAAAGACGTTATTTTAGGAAGGAGATGAGGAGAAATTTCTTTAGTCAGAGGGTGGTGAATCTGTGGAATTCTTTTCCCCAGACGGCTGTGGAGGCCACAAGTCAGTGGATATTTTTAAGGCAGAGACAGATACATTCTTGATTAGTGCGGGTGTCAGGAGTTATGGGAAGAAGGCAGGAGAATGGGGTTAGGAGGGAGAGATAGACCAGCCATGAATGAATGGTGGAGTAGACTTGATGGGCCAAATGGCCTAATTCTACTCCTATCACTTATGACCATATGATCCATCTCCAGCGGACGAGCGCAGTGCTTTCTGATTCAGAGCTTGGTGCCGTGGTATCAGGCCAACATCCTAGACACTCAGCAAGACAACAGGGTTGATTGTTGCCCTGTGACTCTCAGAGGAAGTGCTGTGGTGATGTTGGCCTGGCCTTTGCTTTCTTTGAGCTGGGCATTGCCAGTGTGACTGGGCAATGCCAGTGTGAGCTGGGCATTGCCAGTGTGGGCATTGCCAGTGTGACTGGGCATTGCCAGTGTGGGCATTGCCAGTGTGGGAATTGCCAGTGTGACTGGGCATTGTCAGTGTGGCTGGGAATTGCCAGTGTGAGCTGGTCATTGCCAGTGTGAATGGGCATTGCCAGTGTGACTGGGCATTGCCAGTGTGGCTGGGAATTGCCAGTGTGAGCTGGTCATTGCCAGTGTGACTGGGCATTGTCAGTGTGGGCATTGTCAGTGTGACTGGGCGTTGCCAGTGTGACTGGGCATTGCCAGTGTGAGCTGGTCATTGCCAGTGGGACGGCATTGCCAGTGTGGCTGGGAATTGCCAGTGTGAGCTGGTCATTGCCAGTGTGACTGGGCATTGTCAGTGTGGGCATTGTCAGTGTGACTGGGCGTTGCCAGTGTGACTGGGCGTTGCCAGTGTGGGCATTGCCAGTGTGACTGGGCATTGCCAGTGTGACTGGGAATTGCCAGTGTGAGCTGGTCATTGCCAGTGGGACGGCATTGCCAGTGTGACTGGGAATTGCCAGTGTGACTGGGCATTGCCAGTGTGGCTGGGAATTGCCAGTGTGAGCTGGTCATTGCCAGTGGGACGGCATTGCCAGTGTGACTGGGCGTTGCCAGTGTGAATGGGCATTGCCAGTGTGACTGGGCAGTCACGGCACCAAAGAGATTGGGACAGGAGCAGAAGCAGAAGCAGATAGATCAGCCATGATTGAATGGCGGAGTAGACTTGATGGGCTGAATGGCCTAATTCTACTCCTATCACATGACCTTATGACACCGTACTAATCAAGAATCTGTCAATCTCCACTTAAAAATAACCAATGACTTTGCCTCCACAGCTGTCAGTGGCAATGAGTTCCATGGATTCATTCATTACTGTTCCTCCTCATCTCCTTTCTAATGGTACATCCTTTTATTCTGAGGCTGTGCCCTCTGGTCCTCGACTCTTCCACTAGTGGAAACATCCTCTTCATACCCACTCTATCCAGGCATTTCATTACTTGGTAAGTTTCAATGAGGTGCCCCCTCATCCTTCTAAACTCCAGCGAGAACAGGCCCAGTGCCGTTAAACGCACATCATATGTTAACCCACTCATTCCTGGGATCGTTCTACTAAATCTCCTCTGGACCCTCTGCAATGGCAACACATCTTTCCTCATATATGGGGTCCAGTTCTCCAAATGCATTCTGACCAGTGCCTGATTAAGCCTCAGCATTACATAGAAACATAGAAACATAGAAATTAGGTGCAGGAGTAGGCCATTCGGCCCTTCGAGCCTGCACCGCCATTCAATATGATCATGGCTGATCATCCAACTCAGTATCCCGTACCTGCCTTCTCTCCATACCCTCTGATCCCTTTAGCCACAAGGGCCACATCTAGCTCCCCTTAAATATAGCCAATGAACTGGCCTCGACTACCTTTTGTGGCAGAGAATTCCACAGATTCACCACTCTCTGTTTCTATATTCTACATCTCTCAAAATAAATGCTAACATTGTATATAGCTTCCATATTACCAATGTTACTTGCAAATTAACCTTTTGTGAATCTTGCACCAGCACTCCCAATTCCCTTTGCACCTCCAGTTTTGGAATTCTCCCCCCATTTAGAAACTAGTCCATACCTTTATTCCTTCAACCAAAGTGCATGAGTGCACTTGGAATCTATCTGCCACTTCTCTGCCCACTCTCCCAACCAGTCTAAGTTATTTTGCAGTCCCTGCTTTCTCTACGCTACTTGCCCCTCCACTTATCTTTGTATCTTTGCAATGAATAGAAGGTAAAAGTGGTTATATTTATAAGGAAAGATGAAATGAATGTATATTTTTGATTAGTTGAAATACTGTGACTTGTTTTCTCCCTCTCCAAAAACAGGACCTGAAATTGTCATGTTGAAACTTTGAGCTGACTGCTCTGGATAGAAAAAGGGAAAAGCAATACTCAGTGGATGGACTTTAAAAAACCTTGTTCCCTTCATTGCAAGTCATGGCTTGTGAAGAGCACAAAAGAGGGATTATAATTGTCGACAATATGCCGACACTTGGTTTTTGACAACTTAAGATTCTGTGAGAGATGGAATGTTCCCGCAGCTGTCGAAACGCCTGGAATTCTGGCATGATGGGACACGTTTATCTGTCTCACTACAGACCGAGCGACAGGCTTCTCCCTTCGCTGATATGTGACAGAAGATTTTTTAAGGGCTTATAGCTTCAGCAAACTAGGACCATTAATTGGTTTATTTATCAAAATATGATAATGCAAAAGAGTATTTCTGCAAATGACACAATGAAGGAAACAGTAAAGAATCGTAGGATTGTAAAGAAGTTACGACAGGAGACCACGGTGCATGAATGTGTCAATTATCTTTGGATTATTTCAGCTGGTTTGCTTGCTCTTTCCCATTGCCTTGTGAATCACTTTCCTTCAGCTGCCGATCTGATTCCTTTCTGAAAACCCTGGTATTTCCAATATGTTCATGAAGAGTTTCAGTTAATACGCGTACGGTATTTCGATAAACGCAAGGAATCATGGGATTTGTCAAAGGTCATTCGGGATTTTAAAAAAGCGAACGCAACTGTGTATAACTTGTTAACTATTCTACCAAGGAATTAATCGAGAATTCTGTCAACTCAATAGCTTCCTTTCTTGTTCTGTTGTTCATACACGACTTACACAGTCCTAGTTCTAGTTCACTTCATTAATCTGTAATTATGACATTCAAAAAGTTAAAGAATTTATTATTTTCATTTAATCCTTAATGTGTTTGCTACTGGAATAAGAAAATATTACTTGTGTTTGAAACATTTTCTTATCTTTATTCATAATTTATGTGTAAAAATATTTCAACCGTAACCAACTTCCAGCGTTTTCACGGCTGGTGCTGTATTGAGTCAATAATTTAAATAGATACAATTGTGGATTTGTGCAGCCTGCAGTACGCTGTGGCCCACCGCTGACATATTTGATGAATACATTTATTTATAAATCTCATTGAAATGAATACGCAGGTCCGTACACACACAGTAGCTCAGCTGGCGAGAATGTTTATCCCGAATGACCCATGACCTGGGCATGCGCAGTTGAAATACCGAACTCGCTTATTGCCGTTCTATATAAAACTTTTTCTACACATTGTACTTTTTCTCAAAATTTTCTATCTGTTTCCCCTGGTCCTTCAACCATCTATTAATGGAAACCACTTCCTTCTCTTTACCTGATTTAAACCGGTTACAGTGATCACCTTGCTATCAAATTACCACCTCCTATGTTCTAAGTACAGCAATCTCAAATTTCTCTGTCTGGAGCCTTTGCAATGTCTTTACTAGGCCCATTAAACCTTTAACATATGGTGGCCTCAGTTTAGTTTAGTTTATTATAATTGTTACGCGTACCGAGGTACAGTGAAAAACCTTTGTTTGCATGCTACCCAGCTAAATAGACTAGACATGAATGCTAATCTAGCCATCCACAGAGCACAGATAAAAGGTAAAGGGAACAATATTTAGTGCAAGATAAAGATAGTTGAAAGTTCTCCAATGAGGTAGATAGGAGGCCAGGACAATAGTCTAACTGATGAGAGGACAGATCAGTTGCCTGATAACAGCTGGGAAGAAACTGCCCCTGAATCTGGAGGTGTGCATTTTCCTGAAGGGAGAGGGGAGAAGAAGGAGTGACTGGGGTGAGATTGGAGGTTGGTTTACATGATGGTCTGGACTACGTCCACAACTATCCAATTTCCTGTGGTCTTGGATGGAGCCGTTCCCAAACTAGGCAATGATACATCCCGATTAAATGCTTTGTACTGTGCATCTATAGAAGGTGGCGAGGGTTGTTGAGGATATGACAAACTTCCTAAGCCTTCTAAGGAAGTTTTTGACCATAGCTTTGATGTGGCTGGTGATATGTATTCCTAGGAACGAAGCTTTCAACCATCTCTACTTCAGTGCCATCAGCCATGATCACATATTCAGGCGGTGCTGACTTGAAGGGCTGAATGGCCTACTCCTGTGCCTATTGTCTATTGTCTATTATCAAAGTATACCAGGGTGTGCAACTTGTTCACTTCCTGAAGTCAATCAAAATGTCCTTTGTATGTTGAAATTGTTACCTTGGCACCAAGTTACAAGATTCATAGACTCCTTCCTGTATTCCTTCTCGTCATCATTCGACATCCGGCCCACTAACGGTGGTGATATCTGCGAATTTGTGGATGGAGCTGGATTAGTATTTGGCTGCACAGTCATGATGACACAAATGTAATTCCAGATGTTGTCACCTGCCCCTCCATACTGACACTGACACATGATTCTTTCTTGAAAGTGTTGGTGTTTGCACTTAAAACAGTTACATTATTTTCACTGCATACTTTGACATTTTAATTATTTACCATTCCAATAATAATAATGTCTCAGCTTTTTATGTCCATGTAAACATGCTAATATCCGGACCATAACTTGTCACATGTTTAGATGTACAGTGTATGTTATGAAGGCTTCATGAAAATTAGTATTTCGCAACAACCAGATAATTCAGAACTTTCCCACCATTCAGTTAAACCTAGTAAAAGTAAATGGAAGTTATTGCTGCCTGACCTGGGGACTTCCTCCAGCACTTTTCTTTGCTTAAGATTCCAGCACCTGCAGATTCTTGTGTCTATCATTAACACTTACTGTCCTTATTGTTAAACAGTTGCTGAGCAGGGTAGTGGACAGGCTGGAAACACAGGACACTACAAACCCATGCTTTAATGGAACTGACTATAAAAGTAACTGTCCTAAACTCAGTCAGCTGAAGATATCACCTGAGGTTTGTCACCAGAGGATTACGTTACACGAATGCTGGCTGTGATAATTTTCACATATTCAATAGTTTATTTCCTGCTTGCAATCTGTTAATTTCTTCACAAGGTTCCATGAAAGTGCTAAGTATGGGCAGCCTCAAGCCAGCTTGGTTAATCATCTATCACTTTAACTCTGGCATGAAGAACAGTCTTTAAGGGTCTCTGAAACCCTGTTGCCGATAAGTCTCACCCTTGGGATTGCCAATTAGCTGCTCTGGATCTGCACTCGTGTTGGTGCAGTGCTTCAGGGGAACTAATTACCCTTTCACACGAAGATGGACAACATCGTAAGGCTTTGATTCCAGCTTCATATTGCCTTGAGGGCAACCTTTCTGGGTCAAGATCCTTTAAGATATCAATTTCCAGAAGTAGGTTGATAACTAAATGGGGACAATTCATAGGAAAGCAGAAGGCAACACACGTCTGACAAATAAGCTTCTTCCAAGATTGTTTTAAACAGATTTTCATAAGAGGTTGGTTATTATAGCCCCTTGAGAGAGGATATCCCAGAAGATTCTTCACGAAGCCAAATGGGTGGAACCAACTTTCCAAAGCCACGTCGGGAGAAATGTTGGAAATGTTCCAAACCTGAATAATGAAATAAAGTTAAACTGCCATTAGTGAAGCATCAGCTCCTGATTGGCTGAAACCGCGTTCACTCTTCACGCCAGAGGGAATGTTTGTGCTCGGGATCGATCTCTGCTGTTTGACCTTGAAGGTCAAAGTAGTCAACACAGCCACACAGCCACACAGCAACAGGAGAAATATCTCTCTGTCTTTCTAACCCTCTCTCTATCTCTCTTTCTATCTATGTCTCTATCTCTCTCATTCTATGTCTCTCTATCTCTCTCTGTATCTCTCCCATTCTACGTCTCTCTGTATCTCTGTATCTCTCTCTGTAACTCTCTGTATCTCTGTATCTCTCTCTGTATCTCTCTGTATTTCTCCCATCTGTCTCTCTATCTCTCTCTGTAACTCTCTGTATCTCTCTATCTCTCTCTGCATCGCTCTGTATCTCTCCTATTCTATTTGTCTCTTTGCATCTCCGTTTCTCCCATTCCATCTGTCTCTCTGTATCTCTGTCTCTCCCATTCTATGTATCTCTCTATCTCTCTCTGTATCTCTATCTCTCCCATTCTATCTGTCTCTCTGTCTCTCTGTATCTCTGTATCTCTCTATCTCTCTCTGTATCTCTCTCTATCTCTTCCATTCTATCCGTCTCTCTGTATCTCTCATTCTATCTGTATTCTAAGCGCACACACACTTTTGTCTCTTCCTAGTATTATTTGTCTATCTGATGCCAGCTTCTGGACATATATTGAAAAAAATCACAATTATTTTCAAGTATTATTGGGATTTCAATCATGTTTTAAAGTTGCAAAAAAACACCCATCTTTGAAATTGACAGCACGTTATTTACTGGGCAATTTATGGGAAAAATTCCAAAAGGAGAATGTATAAAGGTTTGTGGTCTCCTCCCATGACATGATCTCACTTTGGAATGCGTTGGATGTGTTTGAACTTGGCAAATGCTTTCTTCTTTTTGTTCTGGTGGTTCTGCATCATCTGCTGCCCTCAACTCTCTCACACTGCCTCACTTTGTGGCACACCCACACACACTTCTCACATACATATACTATCTC
>CM075981.1:4071270-4083770 GCA_038087875.1 Malacoraja senta | reverse complement strand
CCAACATGCAGGCGATACCCTGGCAAACTCCGGTGAACATGTAGCGACCTTGTGGCGACCTCATAGTCTCCTGTAGTCACCTAAAAGTCGCTTAAGTGGGACAGGCCCATAAGGAACTTCAACATTAAGTAGGTTTGTTGGGGATCTTCTGCATTACAACAGTGGAGGTGAGACGTACAAAGCTAAATAAATCTCTGGGGCCAGATCAAGTATATCCAGTGCTTTTCGCAGATAAAAAAGATTCCTGGTAAACACAATCTGTCTCCATCACCACCCCTGGCAAAGTATTCCAGGCATTGGAAAATACACACACCACCCTCTGTGTAAAAACATTGCCCCTTAGATTCCTATTAAACCTTTCCCCTCTCACCTTAAATCTATTTCCTCTAGTTCTTGATTCCATTACTCTGGGTAAAAGACTGTCTTCACCCTCACAATCCGATACATCTCTATAAGATCACCCGTTTGCCTGCTGCGCTCCAAGGAATAAAGTTCTAACCTGCACAACCTCTCCTTGTAGCTCAGGCCCTGAAGTCCTGCCAACATTCTATGATTCTTCTCTGCACTCTTTGCACCTTAATGATATCTATATATTACTAAAACTCTCATCTTGTTTGTTTGTATGTGTGTATGTGTATGTGATTTTGAAACTATGCCAAAATGGTACACTATAGCTCTACAAATTTTGGCCCACCTTACTCACCATTGTCCTGCGGTGTGCTATGGCAAGTTTTGTTCAGATTGTTGGTATATTTTACGTTATTCACATTTTAAACTTTACGAAAACCACTTTGACAAAAATCACTTCCACTTGCACTGCCCGTTAGCGGCGTATGACATCACAATGACATCACAATGGCATCCCGATACTCATTTACATTAAAAACCGTGTTTAATAAAATTCTAGGGGAGAGGTTTCATTTACAAAAAAAAAGCCAGATTTTCATTGTGGGGGGGGTGGGGGGGGGGGGGTGGGTTTGGGGGGAGGTGAGGAATGGGGGGAGCAGGGGGATACAGGGAGAGGAGGTGGGTAGGAAGGGGAGAGGAAGGGGAAAGTGGGGGAGGTGAGGAGGGAGAGTGGGGGAGGAGGGGGATAGAGGGAGAGGAGGCGGGAGTGGGGGAGATAGGGAATGGGGGATGGGGAGAGGAGGGCAGGGAGGAGGTGAGGAGGGAGAGTGGTGGCGGGATAGGGGAGAGGTGAGGAGTGGGGGAGCAGTTAAATAGAGGGAGAAGAGGGGGTAGGGAGGAGAGAGGGGAAAGAAGAGGGAGGGTGAGGGGGATGAAGGGGAATGGAGGAGGATAGGGGTAGGAAGAGGGATGGCGAGGCGCAGTTGGGGGAGGGTTGCCGTGACTCGCGTCACAACGGGAACCCGTCAGCTGTGCCTGTGCAGTTGGGGGCTATGGGTGAGTGGTGGAATATTGCGTTAGGGGAATGGGACCCAACGGGTCCCACTTCTTCTGGTTCTTCCTAAAACAGTCCTCCAAATGTGGCTTCAGCAACGTCTTGTACATCCGTAACATAACATCCCAACGTCTATACTCAATACCCTTTTTTCATCTACAGACGCAACAGAATGAAAAAGCACTGAATGAACCTGTGCATCCTATCATGCCTGTGTGAACTCTTTAGAAAAACTCCCTCATTCCGCTGTTTAAGTACGTTTTGAAGAGTAACAGATTTGCAGACTTACAGTAATGTGATGGTTCGCTGCCACCTGCTGGAGATGTCCATCCATTGCCGCTGTGAGCCCAAGTTTTTGTCAGATTCTGACCCCTGTTGTGATATTGTTAACTTCTATTTCCTGTAAACATATTCAGAATAAATCCCAATATATCTTCTTTCAAATGTTATGATTGTTGCCGTGTTTAGCATTGTATTAATGCAAATCTTTGTTCAGGTTTTCCTTTCATTCTTGTATTTGAAACTCTCAACACACACGATTGGTGCAGATCATCATTACAATCCGCACAGGACCAGCATCAGTGGCATCAAACACAGAGCTAGCTGCTCAATAGACTTTGCTGCAGATAGCTCCAGAGGAATATTGATGGATTTCACTCACTGAACTCGTCGCAGAATTCATTCCCATGGGAAGCTGTTGAAGTGAAACATTGCTGCTATTCATTCTCTCTCACTACTTGGTGTTGGCTAAAGCTACAGATAATGTTTAATTTACTTGCAAATATGTGATTCATGGAGTAATTATCCACCCACTGGAGTGCACGAGAGGCGACCAAATGGAGAGGCGTAAAATCAATGATTTAAATTTGGTACGATTCAAGTATGATTCAAGTGTTCCACATAGTTCTATGCTGGCATCTCTATAGTTCATGATATGAATGATATAATAATTACATGTAGTCATGTAGACACAATGAATTGCAGATGCTCGTTAAAAAAAATATCACAAAGTGCTGGAGTAACGGGTCGAGCAACATCTCTGACACAAAACGGGTCCCGATCCGAACCGTCACCTATCCACGTTCTCCACAGATGCTGCCTGACCCGCTGAGTTACTCCAGCACTCTGTGAAACGTCACCTATCCATGTTCTCCACAGATGCTGCCTGACCCGCTGAGTTACTCCAGCACTCTGTGAAACGTCACCTATCCATGTTCTCCACAGATGCTGCCTGACCCGCTGAGTTACTCCAGCACTCTGTGAAACGTCACCTATCCATGTTCTCCACAGATGCTGCCTGACCCGCTGAGTTACTCCAGCACTCTGTGAAACGTCACCTATCCATGTTCTCCACAGATGCTGCCTGACCCGCTGAGTTACTCCAGCACTCTGTGAAACATCACCTATCCATGTTCTCCACAGATGCTGCCTGACCTGCTGAGTTATTCCAGCACTTTGGGAAATGTCACCTAGGAGCAAAGAGGTCCTACTGCAGTTGTACAGAGCCCTAGTGAGACCACACCTGGAGTACTGTGTGCAGTTTTGGTCCCCTAATTTGAGGAAGGACATTCTTGCTATAGAGGGAGTGCAGGTAGGTTTACAAGGTTAATTCCCCGGATGGCGGGACTGTCATATGCTGAGAGAATGGAGCGGCTGGGCTTGTATACTCTGAAATTTAGAAGGGTGAGAGGGGATCTTATTGAAACATTTAAGATTATTAAGGGTTTGGACATGCTAGAGGCAGGAAACATGTTCCCAATGTTGGGGGGAGTCCAAAACCAGGGGCCACAGTTTAAGAATACGGGGCAAGCCATTTAGAACGGAGACGAGGAAACACTTTTTCACACAAAGATTTGTGAGTCTGTGGAATTCTCTGCTTCAGACGGCGGTGGAGGCCAATTCTCTGGATACTTTCAAGACAGAGCTAGATAGGGCTCTTAAAGATAGCGGAGTCAGGGGATATAGGGAGAAGGCAGGAACAGGGTACTGATTGGGGATGATCAGCCATGATCACATTGAATGGCGGTGCTGGCTCGAAGGGCCTACTCCTGCACCTATTATCTATTGTCTATCCATGTTCTCCAGAGATGCTGCCTGACCCGCTGAGTTATTCCAGCACTTTGTGTCTGTCCTCTATGTATGTATTGCTGTCTTCTCTCCTGTGGGTACTCCCTGTTTCTCCCAGAGGCTCTCCTAACACCTCCAGTCTCTCCTTCCACATGTTTACAATCTGGTGCCGTGTTCTGGAACGTCATCGTGCGGAGGGTGATTGAGGAGTGGCGGCTGTAGATGAAGAATTCTACCATTTTGAAATTTTGAGAAGCGATGAGTTTGAATAAGAGATAGATTGATGATTGATTTCCGCACACACGATTGATGAATGTACACTGAGTCTATCTACAAAGTACAAGGCTGTACAGAGAAAAATATGATTACATCAATTTCCAAAAACTCAGCACATATCTTACGATTTCTCTTACTGTAATGGGAAACTATTTTCAGCAAATCCATCACTTTAATTGAGGTCGATTTGCTCAATAGATCCTTTCAAGATGCTGCAGTTGTTTATTCCTCATCCTGTGGCTGTAAACCAACATCAGCTGCTGTTCCATGAAGCTTGGGTGAGTAATTGGTTCCAGTGTGTTGGCTGGTTTGTGTGGAGAGGCAGTGGCATGAAGTGCTGGCTTGAAGGGCCGAATGGCCTACACCTGCACCTGTTGTCTATTAGCATCTGAAATACTCCTCCACTAAAACTACTCGTACTTTACAACATAAAATCCATTTGTCATTCCTGGGCCCAGTGGCCCATTTGATCAAGATTGCATTGTAATCTTAAATAACCTTCTTCACTCTCCACTATATCACCAATGTTGTATCGAATGGGCTAGCCCATGTGGATCCATGGTTTCTAACCTACATCACTACCACATCAATCATTTTGGTTACCCTCCACCAATGTTAGACTCACTGGGCTGTAGTTCACAAACATTTCTTTGCAGTTTTTTTATAAATAGAAGCACAACATTAGCAACCTGGCACCTCAACTGTGCCTACGATGCAGAGATGGGGCAGAGTCAGAGTATGTTTCCCAGGGAGAAAATATTAAATACGGGAGGCCATAAGTTTAAGGTCAGAAATTTAAAGGAGATGTATGGCTGGTTTTAAAACTGTGAGGGGTGGGTGCCTGAAATGTGCGGCCAAAGGTGGTGGTGGAAGCAAATATGACAGTAGTGTTTAAGAGACATTTAGACAAACACATGAACAGGTAGAGAATGGAGGTTTATGGACCATGTGCATGTGTAGTTTAGTTTGGCATCATGATCGGTACCAACATTGAGGGCTGAATGGCCTGATCCACCTGCAACACTATACTAGCTGCTGAGCTCGTTTACCATTGCACCAGGTGTGCTGACTACACATTGCACCAGGTGGGCAGACTACACATCAGCTGTTACTCATTACAGATCCGAGTGACACATCCTCCATAGGAACCACTTCTGTAACAGCATGCGGTAACGCAATTATTGCCACTCAGACGGTGTTCTGGAATTGTCAGAGTGCTGAAACACAAATTGTTGGAAGTCCACTCACAGGCATTAGTTGTCACCATGGTGACTTCCAGTAGTAATACTGATTGAGATTAAACAGTTGTGGCCACATTGCCATCAGTGCACTGAACAGCAGTAACAAGGAGCAAGAGTAACAACAGATTCTGTGCAGACCGGGCTCCACCATGTACATGGATTGATGTCATTGCATCAAAGGTGTTGTGATGGGATATTACTTACAGTATTCTGCAGGAGAGAAATTTATGTTTTCAGTTTATGAAAGTGGTAAAAACATTAACAACAAAGAAAAGGTTTAGGGAGAAAATGCTGGAAAAACCCAGCAGATCAGCAGCATCTGTGTAAGTAAAATGATTTGGATCAAGACCCTGGGAGGGAAGAGGAAATTGCCAAATATCACAGTACAAGGGGGAGGGTGTGAAAGGTGATGGAGAGGGAGTGTGGGCGGGTGGGGGTGAGGGGGATGTACAAAGAAAGCTGTATAGAGAAAGTGTGCATGGGAGGGGATGTGTAGCGTAGGGGATACATCACGCACTGTGGCCATGAACATGTCCCTGACATCCCCCCCCCCCCCCCCCCCCCCAGTCACATATGAATCCAGACCCAGGCCTTGGCCTCACGCCCTGCTTGCAGTGTGGGCCCACAGCTCATGTTCTGGACAAATGAATGAGTCAGTTCGATGCCCATTAGGATCTCTGAACATTGGATATCAGACCTTTACCAGTAGGGTTGTTGAAATCGGGTTTAAGGTCTATTCATGTAGGAAGGAACTGCAGTGCTGGTTTAAACAAAGATAGACACAGAGTGCTGGAGTAACTCAGCGGGACAGGCAGCATCTCTGGAGAGAAGGAATGGGTGACATTTCGGGTCGAGACCCTTCTCCAGACTGAAGGGTTATTCAGCAGCCATGAACCACTGTCACACCGTGATGGCAGAGAAACCTCTAAAAGGTAGGTATAATTACAATGTTAAAAGACCTTTGTACGGCGACATGGGTAGATATGATCTAGATGGATACGGACCAGGCACATATAAATGGAATTAGATATCTTAGTCGGCATGGATGAGTTGGGCTGAAGTGCCTCTTTCCAACTCTCTCAGTCTATGAATCTAAGACCTTTGATGAAGTAAAACAACTAAGGAACATCTAAAGATTGTTATCAGATAAATATTGTTTTTAAGCAAAGGCTTTGTCAAAACAGAAAGATTTCACGGAGTGTCAGGGTGAGGTGAGAAGAGCATTGGTTTGAAATTAGCAAAAAGGTTTGACCTGAATCATAGAACCATTTCCAACTGTAGTGTAAGCCTGTTTTTCCCAGTTCCATTAGAGTATCATCATCCCTGATTTATCTTCTTAAGTATTAAGAGAACTGAAAGCCAAGCAATATCAAAGATTCATTAATAGACAATCAGGTAAACACATCAAAACAAATAGGGAGCTAAAGGCAGCACAGTGGCACAGCAGTAGAGTTGCTGCCTTACAGCGCCAGAGACCCAGGTTTGATCCTTTCTATGGGTGCTGTTGGTATGGTGTTTGTACATTCTTCCCGTGACCGCGTGGGATTTCTCCGGCCGCTCCAGATTCTACCCGCATTCCAAAGATGTGCAGGTTTGTAGATTAAATGGCTCTGTAAATTATCCCAGTGTGTGGGATAGTGCTAGTGTGCGGGTGATCGCTAGTTGACATAGACTCGGTGGGTTGAAGGGCCTGTTTCCACACTGTTTCTCTAAAACGCTGTATCTCTAAAAAAGACAAAGTAAATTAAAACTATTCATACAGATACAAATTGAAGTTGAATATTTCACAATTCCAATTATTAAAATGATTTTAGAAATAAACATTTTATATATGTGAATTGTTTGATATGTAACATTCGGCCCTTTCCTAATCTGTACAAATAAATGTGATGTTTTATGAAATTTCGATGGTAAACAAAAACATTCAGAAAGATGTTCCCGTTGTTCACGTGGGGGAAACTACTGTTTACTAATCAGGGGGAGCAAGATACATCCAGACTTTTGTCCAGTGTGAAGTTTAAAACAGAAATAGTTCATCAAACTTGACAGTTACTAGGGCAGCTGCAGAGAAAGTTTATTAACCACATTCATTTTAACACATTAAATGTTAATGGTACATACGGCTGCAAGCCAACAATCGACAGTAATGGGGCACTAGAGAACGGGGCAAAATATAAACACTGAACAATTTCCAGTCACTTCTGCCTTCCAGTCACAACATTAAGATCTCAGTAAGTTAATTTGTTCCCCAATGTGAGGAGAGAGATATTTTTTTCCAGATTTTTAATATTCTTCAATATTACATTTTAGATCCAGTATCCATAGCGATATGTATTAATTTCCCCAGATGCTCAAACAATCCAGTGCTTTCTTTCATTTAGAATACAAATATTATAATTCATAACTTTCAACTCAATTAAATATCCTGTTACTGAGTCTCAGAGGTATTTATTAACATTTCTGTGCAATTTTAGAAATTAGCCTTTTTTAAATATATTACTTTGATGCATCTTACATGAAACAGCAGATTGAATCACTTAAATCCTGCAACTTGGTTTTGTGGATATGTTTTGTCTCTGTACAACACGTAGCAATTGTTCAGAAACATTTTTCTGGGCCTATATTTTGTTCAGCAATTAAATGTAACTCCCCTCACTCCCCAACGTTGCTGGTTGGCTGCAATGTGGAAACCAATCCCCAGCGGTGACCCTGGTACATCTAGTGGAAACCACCTCATACATCTCTGGAAAAAGACACTAATGCTGGAGTAACTCAGCGGGTCAGGCAGCATCTGTGGAGAACATGGATAGGTGACGTTTCACAGAGTGCTGGAGTAACTCAGCGGGTCAGGCAGCATCTGTGGGAGAACATGGATAGGCGACGTTTCGGGTCAAGAGCCTTCTTCCGACTTTGTGTTGCAACCGAAAGTCACCTGCAGACAAACAAAACCGGCAAACCTGTTGTCCAAGCCTTACCAAACCAAGCCTCCTTCAATTCTCTGGAGTTGGTCTAACTGTAAGATTGTTTCTGACAGAACTCAGGAAAAAGTCATTAAATAACCTTGTTGGGATTCTCTCACGGCCTATGGGCGAATAGAGCAAGTAAGAATGCCAGTGCTCTTTCCTTTCAGCCCTATTCCAGTTGTCATCCCTTTCCTGGATGGCTGAAGGTTATTTTCCATGTACAGCAGGCTGAACCCAAGAGGGTGAAGATACATCCAGCACAGAGAAGATAAGAGAATAGAAAGATAGTTGCCATCAGAAACAATCTTCTGGAGGAATTTCTAATGAAATAGAGAGTAATTAGGGAGCAGGAAGTTAACATGTGCCTGGTGGCGGAGTGAAAGGCTGAAATACCTCAGTTTTAGATCGACCTTTGGCAAGGAAACAATCTGGGCAGAAGTGCAGATGACAGAGTAAATAGATGAAGTGAAACATTGAGGAAGTATTAGAAAGACTGACAATGTTTAAAATAAATAAGCCACCAGTATCTCAGTCATGAAAACGATATATTATATCGAAGCAATTGGTTCTACATGGAATGCAAATAATCTTTCTCTGTAATCATTTGCTTTTAGCGCCATGTACATTAATTTGAAATCTATCAGAGCTCATTCCTAGTGAATTAGTTCTCTCACGGGCATATCTTCAATGGATGCACAGTTCAAAGAAAATTTCTCATTGTACAGCAACCCTTAATCGAAGCAAAAGAGAGAGGATTGCGTTTTTCAAATCTGTCGACCTGTGAGCCATCTGACTGCAGAATCCAGCTTTGTGCTCGGATGGAGTTTCAGGCTAAAGAAATTGTGTGCTGTTCATCATCTAATTTTCCTGTGTACCTATGGCGTAGAATCTGATACCGATGATTAACAAACTGCGTAGAAGGAACTGTGCTGAAATCAAACAAGCTAAGTTTAAGGCTAAGATTGCTCTGCCTACTGCAGGAGTCTCAGTTCAAACGCTTGCATGTGCTTTGCTTGTTGTGTTGTTGGATCTCAACCACAGATCAAAAGATAACCCTTTACTACTGTCCAACCTCCTGCCTATGACCGAACAGTTTAGTATTTCCTTCTTCAGACAGAGCATTGTTACATCCATGAGGGAGGGATAATAATAATTCTCAATACCCCAGTAATTGCACCTTGGTGTTACCTTGGTGAAAGGAAATTGTTTAGAAATATATCTGTATCTATTTCGTTTTATCATTTGGTGATAAAATGTCAAGGTGTTTCCTGGTGTGAACACCTCACAATGTTAAATACTGGAGGCTATCACTTTAAAGTCAGAGGGGGAAGGTTTAAAGGAGATGTATGGGGCAGGTATTTTACACAAAGGGTGGTGGTGCCTGGAATGCACTGCAGGGGTGGGGGTGGTGGAGGTAGATACGATAGTGGTGTTTAAGAGGCTTTTAGATAGACACATGGATATGCAGGGAATGGAGGGATATGGATCACGTGCAGGTAGACGAGATTCGTTTAACTTGGCATCATGTTCAGCACAGACATTGTGGGCCGAAGGCCTGTTCCTGTGCTAATCTATGCTTCACGTTCTATGTTCCATGATCTATGTTCTATGTTCCATCATCTATGTTCTATGTTGAAATAACTCCCATTGGTTCTACTTTATTTATTCTCAGGCTAAGCTATACAATGTTTATTGGTCTTGGCCCAGTTCTTCTCAGTTTTGCATTCACAGCTCAATTCTCCTCTGAAGCAGGCCTTCACCACACCAGTTACACGGTGTATAAGATTGTGTTTATCTTTTCATGTTTATTTGCTTAGAATTATTTTCAAAGGATAAAAGGGTTTAATGTTTTTATTTTTATCTCTTTAGTCAGCCATACTTCTTCAGTTCAAGATAAATGGTCTGGAAATTATACACAAAAATGGCCAAAATTGAATAATTATTTTCAGTTTCTAACATCAATAACAATAAAAGGAATTTAAAGGAATGTGCAAAATGTCAGCTGTTTAAACAGATCAGAAGATCAAAGGAAGGAGAATATTGCAGCTTAACTTGAGATGAATGACTAATACATTGGCCCAATGGGGCAGGATGTACAGTTGTGATGGATTGGTTCAGTAGTGGGCCAAGTGTCTTTGTGTTGTCCTGACCTGAAGCTCTATCATGACCCGAGATGGCATCTATCCATTTCCCTCCACCGACGCTGTCTGATCCATTGGGTTCCTCCAGCACTTGTTTTTAGATTCTAGCATCTGCAGTTTCCAGTGTCAATTTTTACCATAAATGCATCAACTGATGAGGTTTGCATGAGAACCAGTTACTGCATTGGAACCTCAACAATCTGTGATCTGCTGCTTTTGTTGTACACTGTGGTAGAATGTGGGCCAGTGTGGGCCAATGTGGGACAATGTGGGCCAATGTGGGACAATGTGAGATAATGTGAGATAATGTGAGACAGTGTGGGACAATGTGGGCCAAGTGTGGGACAGTGTGGGACAATGTGGGCCAGTGTGGGACAGTGTTGGGCAGTGTGGGCCAAGTGTGGGACAATGTGGGATAATGTGGGCCAGTGTGGGACAGTGTGGGACAGTGTGGGACAATGTGGGACAGTGTGGGACAGTGTGGGACAATGTGGGACAATGTGAGACAGTGTGGGCCAGTGTGGGACAATGTGGGACAGTGTGGGGACAGTGTGGGACAGTGTGGATAGTGTGGGACAATGTGGGCCAATGTGGGCCAATGTGGGATAATGTGAGACAGTGTGGGCCAAGTGGGACAATGTGGGCCAGTGTGGGCCAGTGTGGCCAGTGTGGGCCAGTGCGGGCCAGTGCGGGCCAGTGCAGGACAGTGCGGGCCAGTGCGGGACAGTGCGGGACAGTGCGGGCCAGTGCGGGACAGTGCGGGCCAGTGCGGGACAGTGTGGGCCAGTGTGGAACAACGGGGCAATATGTGACACATATTAGTTGAGGAGTACAGACGGTTTAACTTACACTTGAGGCTACATTAGAAATCTATTCAGGTTGATGGAAGTTTGGCTCCAGAACCTAAAGTTATATTCCTTGTTGTCCAATAACATCTTAGTTACTTGTGTCTACATACGTCCGTAGTAATATTTAAATGGACAAACCTCCAATGTGAAACCTTCCTTCTTACAACTTCATCATCTTAAATGGATAGGGACTAATGTTAAATTTACATTATTTTACATATATTTAGATTTATCACTATGTAAATTAAATTAACAAAGACCAACAACTGCATTAAATTGAAAGTGAATAGAATTCAATTGTGTAAGTTCACGATAGGAACATGATGCGTTAAATCTGATGATTCAATAAATTGCTTATTCTTGTGAGGCAAAGCCTTATTCCAGTAGATTGTATCTGTCTTGACTTTGTTCTCGCTCAGGGTTATAAAATGTCATCATGAAAACCATTTGTGTTGCTTCTAAGTGGAACCAATTCATTTTTTATCAAAATCCAATCATCATATTTCTTTGAAATTCATGATTCAAGTTCCCGTCTCAGACGGTTTCTTCTTTAGTTGTGATGAGTTTAGATCTTAGATCTACTGCTGTGATGTGGATTTCTTCAGCCTTAGTCTTCATCAGGCAATAGCAATAACATTGTTCATCTCACAGGTTGCTGCTTAGGAGCTGCATAATTCAGCTGTACACATGCTCCCCAACATTACTGCATTGCTGGGGATCTACACTCAAAACATCCCTTTCATTTAAGCAATGTTTTTTAGCAGCAAGTGTGTAAAAAAGAACATCACATTTGATGACCAGCATATCACGTGTGAGTTGGTCACATTTGTGAGTAGACGTATTATTTAAATATTGCCATTTCTTACTTATAACATAAACATTTTGATTTTAATGGCAATATTTTTTCCACCCCAAAAGGTTCCATTGGAAGCTGATGGCAAAGTTTTTAGCTCCTTGAATGTGCAGGTCTAACTTAATGTTGCAAAGATCTGACAATACTAATTATATATTAAATGGTCAGGGCAAACGTTGACAATACGCAAGGGATAGCAGTTCAGACCAACAACTTTCCACGTTTCCCTCTCCACACTTGCTCTCTTGCTGGGAAGTTTATCAACTATTTCCTGCTTTAACTTCAAATTCCATTGCATTATTTTAATTCATAGTTTAGAAACTTATCGTCTAAAAATTCTGCAGATATTGTAATAATATTAAAGTGAAAATGCCTTTATGTTTAGTTCTCCTGATTCTATGGACTGTAAGATGATAGCGTGCAGGTGGAGAGATATAGTGGTAAAGAAGGCATACAGCACACTTGCCTTCATTATTCGGGACATCAAGCACATTATCCATATCCCTCCATTTCCATGTGTCTATCTAACAGCCTCTCAAATACCGTATCGAATCTGCCTCCACCATCACCCCTAGTACCATGTCCACGGCTATCTGTGTAAAACAACTGCCCCACACATCTCCTTTAAAACTTTATCCTTCCAAACCTTAAGCTATGTCCTGTAGTCTTTGACATTTCCACTCTGAAAAATCATGTAGATGGTCTACCC
>CM075981.1:4069145-4071070 GCA_038087875.1 Malacoraja senta | reverse complement strand
CGTAGGGGAGAGAGGGGGGACCGGTGTGAGGGGAGGGGGGGGAGAGGGGGACCGGTGTGAGGGGGGGAGGGGGGGAGGGGAGGGGAGGGGGGGGGAGAGGGGAGGAGAGGGGGACCGGCGTGGGGGGGAGAGGGGACCGGTGACTGGGGGGGGGGAGAGAAGGGGGAGAGGGGACCGGCATGAGGGGGGGAGAGGGGGGAACGCCATGGGGGGGGAGAGGGGGGAACGCCATGGGGGGGAGAACAAAGGGAGGACCTAGCATGAGATACTTTGTAATGTTGTCAACGCCCTTTATGTGCCGACTATTTGAATACCATGGGTATACAGGCAAAATTATTTCACTGTAAGGTGTCACGTTACAGTAAAGTATTTATTTATTCATTCATTCATTAATTTCTCTGCCAATTTCAACACATCAATATCTCCTGTAGTCCAAGACTACCCTCGGCACTGTCAACACCAACCTTCTTGTCATCTGTGAACTTGCTGATAATGCCTCCTTCACACACGTCCAAACCACTCATGTATAGTACAGACAGCAAAGACCTCAGGACTGATCCTTGTGGATTAGCACTAATGAGAGACGTCTAATCACAACTTCAACTCTCTACCCCCACCCTCTGTCTCTAGCCAATTGTGGATCCAGCTTGCCCTGAATTCCATGGCCACTACAATTGAAACTAGTCTCACATTTGTGACCTTGACAATCCCTCATCCCATGCTTCCTGAAGTCGATCAATCATTTGGGAACCTTGCTTGTATCCAGCAGTGATTTGAACAACTCAGCCAGAGCCCTGATAATCTCTTCCTGTAGCAGCATCCTGGGATAAATATCATCTTGCTCTGGGGATTTAACCACCTTTAAGCCCATTGAGACGCTAAATGCCTCCTTTTTATGGAGACCTAAACCTAAACTTTCACTAACCCCGTCAACTACAAAGTCTGCTTCATTTTGTGAATACTGATGAAATGTATTCATTGAGGGCCTCACTGATATCTTCTGGCTCCATGTACAGATTGTTCCCGTGGTCCCTCACGGGTCCTCCCTGCTTTATTTCTTATTATTGAGATCCTCCTAAAATGTTCAAGTTTTCCCACCAGAGCTGATGGGCTTCATGATACACAGAATTCACTACACGCAGGATACGTTTATCTGCTCAACATTGTTCTTTCAGTAGCCATAAGGACAAATGCCTGGGTCATTTTAACATGAAGTATTGAAAGGTCCCTGATTTATTTCAGGAGAACATTTCTAACGGTTTGGACAACTTGTTATGTGTTGTGCAATTTGTTGTGAATTTATTAAAACCATCTGACACTTGGAATTGATTAGTTTATAAAGAAAGTGTTATCCCCTAAACCCTTGTTTGACATATTTAGATGTTATAACCAGAATTCTCCTGGGCTAGTGATACTTGGTTCGTTGCATTTCTGGACAGTTGCCTGTATTCATTGGTTTAGAGTCAGATCCACCACCTTAATCCATGCGACCAGAATGCACTCCTGCGCCACGTTAATTAAACTAGCAAAATATCTCAATGAACAAGTTCAAATTTCACAATGGAAACTGGATTGATTGAAAAATGTAATTCTCAGCAGCAACAGAGAGATTGTTATCCTGCAGTTGTCAAATGGAAACGATTTTCACACTTGGGAATAAGGAAGGTTGGGGTTTTGATATTTCTAATTTAAATGGTGTGATTTTACCTCATCATGCTCTTCACACTGGTATTTTGTTATTTGCTGCATACAGTGTTTGCTACGTACAGCTGTAATGAGAGGCCATCTGGTGTCTATCCAGGAGCACAAACCTTCCACAGGAAACTCTGCCAATTTGTCTTCAGCGATTACTCTGTTTTAAAAGGTAGGAAGTGAACTTTCAAGGGAATCACTGGCCTGGTGGAGCCGTCCTGGCTCGGGTTTCT